>SKCR01009123.1:0-171328 GCA_019454045.1 Zanthoxylum bungeanum
TGTGACTAATGATTTGACGCTTGATTTGACTTGGGTGCCGCACTCGAATTCGAAATGCGAATGCGCTTGCAAACAATCCCGGACTCGGGTCGCTAATTCCAAATTAATGATTTTTCCGTTGCTACGTAATTAAATAATTATGCCTAGCGAAATCACTATTCACGTCGCTAACGAATTAATTCTAAATTAACTCGTTCGCCTGAATTAAAATCTAATTTCAATTCCACGTCGAAATCCAATTTCGCATAATATATCGAATATATTATTTTATCGATTAATTCCAAATTAATCGTTCTCTCTCTTTAATTGATATTTTATCCCAGATAAAATATCTCCGTAATTAATCCCAGATTAATTTTCTCTCTCATCAAATTAATCCCAAATTAATTAAAGTGCAAGTCATACATCATCGGTGAATCTTCGGGAAGCGACTCATGAGATCCCCGGATATGTTGGCAGTAAATACGGTCGTCGGACTATCCGAACACGTAAGTACCTAGTACTACGTTTATACCGATTTACAAGACAAGGTTGGCTTCTAGCAAAGCGCCATGCCTACCCAATTCTCCAGAAATATCCTTATAGGAATATGTGATCTATATCAGGCGTAGTATACATAGTATTATGTATGTCGATCCAATATCGGATGACCACGTGCTAGGCCTGGGGCTGGAATTGTGTCTGCCCCGTACGAAGCACATATCGGATGTCTGGTAACTAGTCTCTATAATCAGATATACATGACCTAGTCATAATATCCCGATAGCTCGAGCATTTAAGAGAATAAGTTCCGTATCCTACGTGACCATCATCTCCATATGACTGGAGTGATACTTCCGTCTTAACATCACACCCAATACACTACGATCTCATATACCAGCATTGGCGTACACAAAACCTGTTAAAGCCCTGGACGACCGCAACCAAAGTATATTGATTGTCGTAAGTATTAGCGGTGCAAGTCTCAAGTTAAGACCAAATACACCTACCCTGATTTCGGACTTCAATAGACACATAGTCATACTACCAATGGAATTCTGATGGGGTCTATCCAGAGCGAAGCTTTTCCCGTACTATCGGTAAAATACAACCTCCTATTACACTTGCATGAGTATCATATACCCAAATATATGAGAACTATGCCGTTGTGCCCTCACAACGCGCACAAGTGTAATACTAGTCTTTTACGTATTTATCGATGCCCAATCTCGATAATGCTCTGACTAGGGATATTTAATGATTTATCCTTCGAGGACTGATACTGTCTCATATCATTCTCAATCCAGGAACAAATCACAAGGACCTCCTATCAATTATATATCTTGGTGATCTAATCACAATGATAAGAGTGCAATCTCCTTTGTCACATAGTTAATTTGTACAACAACACCATGATCAGTACAAATAGTGACGCTATGGGTCATAATTGTCCAACAGTACGTGGCATTGTATCCTGAGTGCAAACCACAATATCGTCCATTCGGATTCGGCTACGGAATTTACGTCCGAGTTTCCATCCGATATACCACAAGAGAGAACACATATTCCGTTCATCCGGAAATCACATCATGCATCAATCCATAATATTTATACGAAATAAAGTACTAAAATGGATCAAAATAAAAGATAATAAATAAAGAAGGTGCCCTCAAGTCTAACCTCTTTTGTCGTCTCTCGAAAGCGCGTTACACGGCCGTCGGAAGGGTTGATGCTCCGCAACTGTTCCGGTTCACTGGTTCAACGTTTTCCTTCGCTGTTTCATTATTTGGGCTGCTGTTTTCACTCCGTTTCGCTGCGGTTTCTGGTCACGAATTAGGCTTACTGTTTTGCGGTAATGCGGGGCTGTTTTGGTTTGCATTTTGCGGGTTTTACGGTGCAGTTTTTGTGCCATTTTGGGGTGAATTCTGGACTATTTTGGGCAGTTTTTAGGTACAGTTTTGGGTAGTTTTGGGTTAATTCGGGGACTGTTTACTAGGTGGATGTGAGGCTGTTTCAAGCGTGAATATATGGGCAGATTGTGGTGTCTTTAGGCGTAATGAAGGGGGTTTTAGGTTTTAGTCTTGCGTGAAGATGAAAGCAGTAACGTGAAGGCTTTTGGTGGCGTGAATGATGAAGGAGGCTAGTGCATGAGTGTGCTTTAGGTGGCGTGAGAAGGGAGGCTGATGAGGATTATGTGGCTAGGGGTGAATGGCTTAGAATGTGTGGCAGTTTGACGTGTTGAAGGGGGCCAATTTGTGGGTGTTTCAGCGTTGATTTTGAAGGGGCAATGACGTGTTATTGTGAGGTAGTAGAGTTGGGTGAGCTGTGCGTGATGAATGGGCAGTTGTGGGCGTGAAGAATGAGGGTTGAATGAGTGAATGGCTTATACGTGAGGCAGTTTGAGTGACGAAGATGCAGGTTTTGTTTTGTTTTTGTTTGTTTTGCCGTGAGAGTCTCTAGGCTTCTAAGGTTGGGTTAAGGGTTCTTTTTATAGGCAATGGTGGGGTCCTTGTGCGAATAGTGAAAGAATTTGTGTATTTATGAGGATATCTTTTAATTAGGAATGTCTTTTAATTTGATTTGATTTCTTCTCTTTTGATTAGGGATATGATTTGATTTTATTTGATTTGATCTTGTTTAATTAGGGAAGGTGATTTAATCGAATTAGGAAGGCTTTTGATGGGATTTGATTTGTATCTTTTAATTAGGGAATGTGATTTGTCTTGATTTTGGCATATGTTTAATATGTGATTTTTTTTAATTTGGAAGCTTTGGGCGTGTGGCTTTGGTCTCCTTGGGCGTGGGCTTGGTCCATTTGGTGGGTTTGGTGTGTGGTTTGGTGATGTGTGGGCTTGAAAACAAATTGGAAGTAGACGGATTTAGAAAACCAATAAATTTTAAAATGAATTTGAACAATGAAAAACTGGGAATGGATTTGGAATATCGCCTGATTTGGAACATTAATAACTCAAATGAACACAGGAATGAAGGCATTATAATAGAGCCTCTCATAATTGAATGCATCAATGGACCCGAGGACCCATCATCCAACTATCATAAATGAAATAAAGGATCTGAGGGTCCCTTCCTCATGCACCAATGGAGTTGGAACCCCAATAGATTTAGAACGATAAACTTATTTAGATAGTCGATAGAGTTGGAAAGATTGGAAAAGGCTAGCATGCTAGACGGATTTTTATTGTCACTGGGTTTGGAACACCAACGGCATTTGGATTTTGGAATGCCAACATAGTTTTGATTTGGAACATCAATCATCATAATTAAATCATTAGACAACCTGTGGGTTTATCAATCATGACAACTGAGATCGAGGCATCTATCAACTCTCACAAACCATCGGGGGGCCGAAGTGCCCATCATTATCTTCAAATCGATCGAGGCATTGGAGGACCAAGGGTCCAACAACTATCACAGTAGAGATCGAGTCATCTCACAATCGATCAAGGTATAAGAGAATTGAGGATCCAATAATTATCAAACAAAGAGATCGAGAATCTTACAACCGATCGAGGCATCGAAGGGCTGAGGGTCTATCAACTATTGGAGTTGGAAATAAAGCCTGGTGAGATCGAAGCATCTCGACACTGATCGAATTATCGACAGCCTGTGGGTCTATCATCCTTTGGAGCTGGGAAGGAAGCTTGGAAAGATCAAAACATCTCAACACCGATCAAAGCATCAGAGGCCTGTGGGTGTAGACATTGCATTTTCTCATGTGAAACCCGATGATGAGTCTCAGTTGGAGGCACTACCTTTTTAGCTAAGGATATTGCGGGAAACGGAGGTCGGAAGGGGAAATTCAGAATAAGTACGTCATCAGATTCATTTCGCAAGTTCACTGTCTTCGTTAGTGCTGCGTTCGTTACTTCGTTCGAACATCAAGCAGATTACGGACGTTCGTGTAGCGTTCGAATGGGAGTTCGAACGGCGTCGGTATTTCTGGTTTTGCTGCTAGCCTCGCACCCCAGCCCAATTAGCCCCCTAAAGCCCATAAAACACATCCCAATTAATAAAACACATTTAAAACACATGGGAAATTAAATTAAATATTAAGGTAAAATTTAATAATGTATTTGAATTAAATAAAATATTTAAACCATTTACCAATTAATAAAACATAATATAATCATACCTAATTAAGACAAATCAAATATATTAACTTCCTAACTAAACAAATCACATACTAAATTAAAAAGATGTCATGCCTAATTAAAATCAATCATAACAAATTAAATATTTTGTATTCCTAATCTAGCCAAGATTTGTCCCCCCTCAATCTAATCCTTTCCTTGTTGGATACCAAATCAAATCCTCCTTTAATGCCAAAATCCTTTCCTTGTGAGACAATGAGTAGCCCTAGCCATTCTCTATATAAACAACCCCTAACCAAGACATGCAATCCCCTAGCTCATACACAAGACTTACACGAAAATCACAACACCAAGAACCCTAGCCACTCACGGCAATAGTAAGAAGCACAAACAAAACTCTTCTCTTCATCTCTCATTCTTTGGCCGAGAATACCACTATCCTCCATCCTCCCCATTGCCGAATTTTAACAGCCATTACAACCACCCATACAGTGGCCAACCATCACTGAAAACATATATCATGTTAACACCCTCTATGTCTCAAAAAGACATCATGGATACCGTTTGGGTTAGAGAAGAGACAAGGCTCATTAAAAGAACAGTAACAGTCATGAGTGAATCTGGTAATGAGGTATCCCGAATGGATCAGTTAGAGAACAGTCTCGCCAAGGTCACTGAACAGTTGCAAGCTTTGACTACTGCTGTGGCTGGTATGGCTGTGCCCCGTGCTGGGGGAATTTCTGAGAATGTGAGGCGTGAGGAGCCTCCGAATGGGTTGGGGGATGATATCCCCACTTTTGATGATGATATGGCAGAGTATGCAATAAGTAGAGTATCTGGGTCTCAGGCAGAGTTATAGAAACTTCGGGATCAGGTTGAGTCGGTTACCCGCAAGATGAGGGGTAAGATAAGGATTTGCTGGATTATGACACACTGACTTTCGAGGAACAGTTGCCGGCACAGTTCAAGATGCCTGATATGGCTAAGTTAATGGGAATGGGGATCCAAGGGTGCATCTCCGACAGTTTGTATCAGTCATGAGTTCAGTTGGCTTATCTCAGCGCCAAGTGCAGAAAATGTTTGGAATGTCGCTTGAAGGAGCTCCCGTGGTGTGGTACCACAGTTTGGAGAAGAAAGTGAAGGAAGATTGGAGGGAGTTGGCTAATGCTTTCCTGAAGCAGTATGTCACTGACCTAGAGATCGATCTGTCACTCCGTGATCTGGAGAATGTTAAGTAGAAATCGGAGGAGAGTTTTAAGGAGTATGTGGACCGATGGAGGGGTCAGTTGTTGAAAATGCAGACTAGGCCTTCGGAGAAGGATCAGATTAAGATGATTATCAAGGGCACCAAGCCCTCCATTTACAGCAAGTTGAGGAGGATGACCTCCATGATTGCAGACTTTCGGCAGTTGAGGGAAACTGTCATGGATATTGAAGAAGAATAGGTCGAGAATAGAAAATTCTATGGTCTGAACAGGAGGCCCATTGGGGGAACATCGGGAACAAAGCCCGTTTCTGCTGAGATTACCGCTATCTATAACCGGAGATTTTCCAACTTGGGAAGACCTATGTCAAAGGTGCTAGATAAACTGAAGAGGCAAGGGCTTTTAAAACTCTTGGAAGCCAAACCATTACCCAATCCCCTACCATCACATTATAAACTAAGCCTTTACTGTCACTTTCACCAACAAAAGGGCCATGACACTGACAATTGCGCCCGACTCCGCCATGAAATCCAAGACCTGATAGATTCCAAGAAAATACCTGACCCAGAAACAGAACAGCCTGACACACACAGAAACCCCTTACCCAATTACCGTGCCGTACCACCACCAGCCTATATGATCAATTCTGGCCTCCCAGAAGACCTTGTCCTAAAATCCTTTCACCCTCAAGCCTTTTGCCTGGGAATCTGGGATAGTACTAGTGAAGATGAGACTGAGCAGGGGAAAAACTTTTGGCTTGATTTCTCTAGCAGTGACGAGGAAGAAGTGAGGGGAATGACGCGCAGTGGTCGTTTTTACAATGATATGGCGGAGAAGGGTAAGGAAGTTTTGACAGATGGTAGAGAAGTGGTTGAGACTGCAGAAAATACTGAGGGGGATATAGTGCTGAGGCAATTGAGGAAGACTAGAGCACAAGTGAGTATCTGGGAACTGTTATGTGCATCTCGGGAGCATAAGCAGGCTATGGTTGAGGCCTTGAGCAAGATTGTGGTACCGGAAGACGCCAACCCTGCAATGTTTGTTGGGTCCATTCAGAAAGAAGCTTTGCAGATATCTTTTTCTGAGGATGAACTCCCAGCAGAGGGGAGAAATCATAACAGGCCTCTATTTATCAGGGCCGAGTTGAGGGGCAAGAGAACTTCATGTGTGATGGTGGATGATGGTTCGTCCATCAATGTGTGCCCGCTGAGAATTCTGGCAAGATTAGGTATGAAAGCAACAGACTTGGACCCCTCCAGCATGACTATTAAGGCTTATGATGACAGTAAAAGGGGAGTCGAGGGTACCTTTGTGGCTATAGTCAAGGTAGGACCGATTGAAGATGAGGTTGAGTTCACAGTACTGGACATCCCGGCTACTTTCGCCTTATTGTTGGGAAGGCCTTGGTTTCACAAACTTGGGGGCGTGCCTTCCACTTTGCATCAGATGATCAAGTTCCCATATGAGGGAGAAGTTGTTACCATCCGGGCTGAGTTAGATAATGCCGTGGCTGCCTTGGAGATACAACCTTTCACGAGGTTTCAGGTGTCAGCTACTTTTGAGGAGTGGGTGGATCCTAGGATGGCTAGGATTATGGAGAAAATGAAGTTTGAGCTGGGTAAAGGTTCAAAATTACCAGATTTCAGAGGACAGACTACTCGGAAGGGTCTGGGGTACAAGTCTGATGAAGAAAAGCCAAAGGTCAAGAAAAAGGGCCTGAAACTGATGGAATGTTTTGTGAAAGCTTCAGGATATCAATGGGAGCCTGAACCTATGGAAGTTAATGGAATTGTGGTACCTGGGTTTGAGATCTTCCAGGATATGTTGGGTAAGAAGCTGATAGCTGAAGAAATTGTGGAGAAAGAAGAAGATAATTGGGAGGAAGAACTGATGAAGTTGGAGAGCCTGACTTTGGGAGAGGACGAAAAGCCTGAGGAAGATTTGATTGCAGAGGAAGAAGTGTCTATAGATGATGAAGACATTTACCTTCCTGATTTGTTTGAATGTACTTCTGCATTATCCAATAATAAAGACATTTCTTTTGCTTACTTGTCTGAGTCGTTTCCATTTACTCTGCACGAATCAAGCATATTTGACATCAGTTCAGCAAGAACTACCGCATTTAACTTGGGTACACTTGAGAACCCCAAGGAAATTCTGATTGCAAGTGAAGTAACCTCCGAAGAGAGGGAGAAACTAGAAGAAGTGTTGGTCAGATATGCCAAAGTGTTTGCTTGGTCTTATGAGGACATGTATGGGGTAGACAGAAACATTGCCCAGCATACAATACCAACTTATCCGAATATGAGGCCAGTAAAACAGAAACTCCAATGGATGAGACCGGAATGGGCTGAGAAAGTCAGAGAGGAAGTTAAGAAACAGATCGATGTGGGGTTCCTGGAAGTAGTAAAGTATCCTGAGTGGTTGGCTAACATGGTACCGGTACCGAAGAAAGACGGGAAGGTCAGAATATGTGTAGACTACAGAGATCTTAACAAGACTTGTCCGAAAGATGATTTTCCTCTGCCGCATATAGATGTTCTGGTTGATAGTGCGGCTTTATCTGCTATGTATTCATTTGCAGATGGGTTTTCAGGTTATAATCAGGTCCTCATGGCTGAGGAAGACAAACATAAGACCGCATTTGTTACTGAGTGGGGTACTTATTGTTACAAGGTTATGCCGTTTGGGCTTAAGAATGCGGGGGCTACTTATCAGCGGATGGCCACTACACTTTTCCACGACTTGATGCACAAAGAGATTGAGGTGTATGTGGATGACATGATGGTGAAATCAGAGACAAGAGTTGGTCATATTGAAGCATTGGAAAGGTTCCTTCAGAGAGTTGACAGATACAACCTGCGGCTTAATCCCAAGAAATGTGTGTTTGGGGTGACATCAGGGAAATTACTTGGTCATACAGTGGGAATGGGCGGAATAGAGGTAGACTCCGAGAAGATCAAGACAATCACAGAAATGCCTGCACCGAAGACAGAAAAAGAAGTCAGAGGATTCTTGGGAAAGATTCAGTACATCAGTCGGTTCATTGCCAAGTTGACATCAGTATGTGAGCCTATCTTCAAACTGTTGAGAAAAGATCAGCCAGTGAGATGGAATGAACACTGTCAGACAGCCTTCGAAAAAATCAGAGAGTACTTGGTAAAGCCTCCTGTATTGAAACCTCTGAGACCGGGAAGACCTTTGATATTGTATTTGGCTATAGAATCAGAAGCATTGGGGGCAATGATGGTACAGGCTGATGAGACAGGGGTAGAACATGTAGTCTATTATCTAAGTAAGAAGATGCTCCCTATGAGGCTCGGTATCAAGAAGTAGAGAAGATCTATCTTGCCTTGGTATGGCTTCCAGAAAGTTGCGACATTACTTCCAGTCATACAAGATCCAGGTAGTGGCAAAGGAGAATCCTCTGAAGTATCTTCATTCAGTGCCTTCACTAGAAGGAAAATTGGGCAGATGGTTGGTATTGCTGACATAGTTTGACATTGAGTATCTCACCTCCAAAGTGATCAAAGGGCGAGCAGTAGCAGAGTTTCTGGCATTGCAACCTGTTGAGGGGGATCAGTATAAGTTTGAATTTCCAGATGAAGAGATCCAAGCAATAACGGTTCAGAGATGGAAGATGTATTTTGACGGAGCAGTAAATTACAAGGGAGCCGGAATTGGGATCATGATAGTGACCCCAGAGGGAGAGACTTTACCTTTGGCCAAGAGGTTGACATTCAGAGTGACTAATAACATGGCCGAGTATGAAGCATGTGCTTTTGGTTTGACAGCATTGATAGCCTTGAAGGCCGGGAGTGTGGAAGTCTATGGAGACTCTATGTTGGTGGTCCAGCAGATGCGAGGAGAATGGGAATTGAAAGAAGAATGGTTGAAACCTTACCTCTTTCACCTCAGAAAGTTGGCACAGGTTATCCCCGAGTGTAAGTTTCAGCACTTACAGAGAAGAGAATCAGATGGCAGATGCATTGGCTACGCTCGCAGCAACTTGGGAAAATCCAGAAAAGTTAGTGATGAGACCGTTGATACTGACAACAGCTAGCAGACCTGTTTATGAGGTAGAAAGAATTCTGGAAGTTGAGGTCGACGACAGTAAACCTTGGTATTATGACATTCAGAGATATATGGAACATGGTGAACTCCCGGAAGGGGCAGGCAGAAAAGACAGAATATCCATTCAGAAGTTTGCTTCCCAGTATGTGATTTTGAAAGGGGAACTGTACAAGAGGCAAGCAAATGGTATTCAGTTGAAGTGTTTGAGAAAAGAAGAAGCTCAACATGTAATGGAAGAAATACACGACGGGGTATGTGGTCCGCACATGAACGGGTTGAATCTGTCCCGCAAGATAGTGAGACAAGGTTTTTATTGGTCAACCATGGAAACAGACTGCGCGAAGATGGTAAAACACTGTCATGATTGTCAAGCACATGGTAATTTGAATCACTTACCGCATACAGAGTTGCACGGGTTGTCGGAGCCGTGGCCTTTCTCAGGATGGGGGATTGATATGATTGGGGAAATTCGACCGAATGCATCAAATGGGCATCGCTTTATAGTAGTGCCAGTAGATTACTTCTCAAAATGGGTGGAATCCGAATCATTCCGCAATGTTACAACAAAACAGATGGCAAAGTTTATAGCTCGAAACCTCATTTTTCGGTATGGTATGCCGCATCATGTAGTGACAGACAACGGGGTTCAGTTCCAAGGAGAGACGAAACTTCATTCTGCTGGGGTAAAAGGTGAAACTTTTATTATGATAGTTTAAATTAATCTCTTTTATTTTATAATATATAAATTATCTTAAAATCTGACTTTATTGGATACCGCCTTTATGGTCAGTTGAACTTAATTAAATAATTTTAACCTGATATAATTGGATACAGCCTTTATGGTCGATTGGAATTAATTAAAATCTGACTTAATCAGGATACCGTATATATGGTCGGTTGGTAATATAATACAAATTTATATATTATAATAAGGGAGATTTCCATATTTCAAATAATAAAAGTGGATCCCTAAACCCCAATATTTTATTTCAATGTTGTAATTTTTACCTTTTTAATTTTTCAATTAGTTGCATAATGTTTTATTTATTTATGTCTTTGGTAGTCCTAGATATGTGTCGTAACTAAATACGTTGTCTAGGGTTCTGATGAAAACCAATATCAATGATTTAATAAGTTGACTTTTCTTATGTCTTGTGTGATGTTTGGTTTATTTATTGAGTCTAGTTCTTAATGCTTCTTGGTAATTGGTCACTAATAAGATTGATCAGGTAAACTTAAAATGAACTTGGAAAAGGGATTTTGGGTTTAGCTGTAGACTCAATATCTCACGATCTTATACTCATTGTAGATATTTCCTTCCAGGATAGAAATAATACCTGTCGGGCGTGGGTAGCCATAATTGAAACTTAAACTTAATGAATTTGGAGTTTCTTAATTAACATAAGAATATAGTTAATTGGGTTACTTTAAGTGTTTGCATCTGACTATCGGAATAGGATTTTTTCATAACTTCGTGTTCCAAGTTAATAAACTGACATATTACACAAGCATAAGATTGTTGGACAAAATGACCCATAGCGTCACTATTTGTACAGATCACGGTGTTGTTGTACAAATTAACTATGTGACAAGGAAATTGCACTCTCATCATTTGTGATTAGATCACCATAAATGTATA
Organism: Zanthoxylum bungeanum; assembly: GCA_019454045.1. Classification (NCBI taxonomy): domain Eukaryota; kingdom Viridiplantae; phylum Streptophyta; class Magnoliopsida; order Sapindales; family Rutaceae; genus Zanthoxylum; species Zanthoxylum bungeanum. Next base: position 11,010 of record SKCR01009123.1, read on the forward strand.
AATGAAGAGAGGTCCATATGATTAGTTCCTGGATTGAGAATGATATGAGACAGTATCAATCCCCGAAGGATTAATCATTAAATATCCCTAGCCGGAGTATTATCGAGACAGGACATCGATAATGCGGAATAGGCTAGTATTGCACTTGTGCGCGTTGTGAGGGCACAACGGCATAGTTCTCATATATATAAGTATTGGATACTTATGCAAGTGCGATAGGAGGTCGTGTTTCACCGATGGTATGGGAAACAGCTTCGCTCTGGATAGACCCCTCGGAATCCCATTGGTATTATGACTATGTGTCTATGGGAGGCCGAAATCAAGGTAGGTGTGTATAGTCTTAACCTGAGACTTGCATCGCTAATACTTACGATAATCGATAGACTTTGGTTTTGGTGGTACAGGGCTTTAACCGGTTCTGCGTACACCACTTCTGGGTTTATCAGAGGAGTCGTAGTGTATTGGGTGTGATGTCAAGACGGAAGTATCACTTCAGTCATATTGGAGATGATGTCACGCAGGATATGGTATTAGTGCTCTTAAGTGTTGCGCAACCAATTAGGATATTGTGACCAGGTCATGAATATCCGATTATAGAGACTATTACCAGACATCCGACATGTGCTTCGGACGGGGCAGACACTTATCCAGCCCCAGCCCTAGCACGTGACTATCCGATACTGGACCGATATACACAATACTACGGTATACTACGCTTGATACAGATCTATATATTCCTGTAAGAATATTTCTGGAGAATTGGGTAGGCATGGCGCTTTGCTAGAAGCCAACCTTGTCTTGTAAATCGGTATAAACGTAGTACGAGGTACTTACGTGTTCAGATAATCCGATGACCGTATTTACTGCCAACATATCCGGAGATCTCATGGGTCGCTTCCTGAAGATTCACCGATGATGTATACTCGCACTTAATTAATCTAGGATTAATTAGAAGAGAGAGAAAATTAATCTGGGATTCACTGCGGAGATATTTTATCTGGGATAAAATATTAATTAAAGAGAGAGAACGATTAATTTGGAATTAATCGATAAAATAATATATTTGATATATTATTAAGAAATTGGATTTTGACGCGGAATTGAAATTAGATTTTAATTCGGGCGAACGAATTAATTTAGAATTAATTCGTTAGCGACGTGAATAGTGATTTCGCTAGGCGTAATCATTTAATTACGACGCGACGGAAAATTCGTTAATTTAGAATTAGCGAACCCGAGCCCGGGATTATTTGCGAGCGCATTCGCATTTCGAATTCGAGTGCGGCACGCAAGTTAATTCGAGCGTCAAATAGCTAGTCACATCAAGCGTCAAATCACATGTCACTTTGAGTGATGTGACATTTGAGTGATTGATGTGTAGTTGTTGAAAGCATTTAGTAGCTTTTGCTTTATGCTTTTTGACTTTTGTTTTTTGAAATTGAAAAAAATGGTAATTGATTTATTAATTTTTTGAAAATATAAATAAACCAAATACATTTTTTAACATAACTCTCTCTCTCCTTCATTCACGTTTTTCGTGTGAAACCCTTCCCTCTCTTTTCATCTTCCTCATCTCACGGCTTGGAGCCATTTTTGTTCTCCAATTTTTGGTTTGACCGAATTTGTGAGAAGCAAAGGAAGAAGAGAAGTGCTAGCACACACACATGGGTTATATTATGGTGATAGGGAAACGAATTTGTGAGCTTGGAATCTCAAAGCTTGGAGCTTTAATGGAGGACATCCATGGCCGAATTTTCAAGGAGGAAGATGACCCAAAACCGAGCATGATAGCAGTCCAAGGAGGCCAAAACCGAACTTACAAAAGGAGCAAAATGGGTTGTGTTCTTCTTCGCATCAAAACCGACCATTGTGAGTATGTATTCCGCCTTACTCCTTGGTTGTATTCAACTCGTTTTTATGCATGATTGATGATTCTTGGGACTTGATTGAAACTCAACAAAGATAATCAACTCATCTTTAGAAGAATATTGGTAGGATTAAAAATCCTGGATATTTTCATATCATTAATTAATCTTAAAATATACCTTAGTTCTATTTACTTATTTGTTTTAGATAAAAATCACCATCCAACCAACAATCGAATCAATTAGATACTCGTAAACATTTAGCTTCGTAAATTGATAGCATATGTATTAAGTCTTTATGAGATCAATACATTTTATACTACTTGAGCGATACGTGCACTTGCGTAATGTGAGTGAGTTCACCGATCAAGTTTCTGGCGCCTTTCCCGGGGCTTAGTTATCTTTTACTATTAATTTTGAGGTTAGATACTTTACTTGTGTCTAATTTATTTTTACTTATTATTTTTATTTTCTTCTATTTCAGGATCTCAGACACTACATAAGAAGAAGCAGAGGCTTTGAAATCCGTACCCTTGACCCAGAAATTGAAAGAACCATCAGACATTTGAGAAGGGAAAGGCGAGAAGATCAAGAAGCAATAATTAACATGAACAATCAAAAACCTGAACCTTTGGAAGTTGCACGACCAATTCCCATTCGAGACAGAACAATTCCGGTGTTGACGGCTTCAAATCATGCATTGTACTTCCACCCTTACTAGCAAATGCGTGTGACATCAAAACATGTATTCAGATGATACAGCAACCAGTTCAGTTCGGGGGAAGTGCAACAGAAGATCCTAATGCCTACATCAGTAACTTCCTGGAAGTTTGTGGCACATTCAATTACAATCGAGCGGCAGAAGAAGCAATGCGTCTGCGTGTGTTCCCATATTCTTTGAAAGACAGAGCTAAGGCTTGGCTCCATTCACTACCATCAGGTTCCATCACAACTTGGAACACTCTTGCCACCAAATTCCTTGCAAAATACTTTCCACCAGCCAGGACAGCAAAATTGAGAAATGGCATCACATCCTTTGTGCAATATGACTCAGAATCCCTCTGCGAAGTATGAGAAAGATACAAAGAATTCCTCAGAAAATGTCCTCACCATGAGATTGGAAAGTGGCTACAAGTCCGACCTTCTACAATGGGCTTTATGGACTAATGAGAACTACAATAGATGCTGCTGCTGGAGGAGCATTAATGGCAAAAGGAGAAGATCATGCATGGGACTTAATTGAAGAAATGGCCAACAACAATTCCTTGTGGCCAACAAAGAGGAGCATGATCCATCGAATAGCAGGAATCCACGAAGTAAGAACCAACACAACTGTGAATGCCAAGCTGGATCAGATATGAAAATGTCTGGAAACTCTTAGCATGCAGGTTAATGATGGATCCATAAGTTCACCATATGGAGGAGCACTAGAGGCAGAATCTTACAACCAACATGGTAAGACTGTGAACTATGTCAGCAACTTCAACAGACAAGGAAACAATCCATATTCTAATAACTACAACCCACATTGGAGGAATCATCCCAATTTTGCATGGAGCAACACTTCAGGGCAAATGAACAATCAACCACCAGGATTCTAACAGCAGAATAAAAGCCAGGAATAGAAGATTTGTTTGCAGAGATGTTGAAAAAGCAAGAAGCCAAATACGATGCTATGTTTCAAAGCCAAGCATCTTCTATAAAAGCACTGGAGAATCAAATGGGATGACTAGCCATGCTCACAGTTACAGACCGCAAGGTACCCTTCCTAGCAACACAGAACCAAATCCTAGGAACTGAGGGAAGGAACAATGCCAAGCCATCACTTTGAAAAGTGGCACTGAAATCAACAAAGATGTTGGAGCCAATGCATCTACTGAGGAAGTTCCAAAAGAAAGCAGTGAGGCAGATCCACATATGGAGGGAAAAGAGGCAAAAGAAAATGATCGAGAAATATTTACTCCACCTCCACCTTTTCCACAGCGTTTCCATAAACACAAAATGGACAAGCAATTTTCTCGATTCTTAGAGATATTCAAAAAGCTGCATATCAACATTACATTTGCAGAAGCGTTGGAGCAAATGCCCAGTTATGTCAAATTCAAGACGGATATTCTGTCACGAAAGTGAAGATTGAGAGATTACGAGTCGGTAGTGTAAGGAACCTATGACACCACTAATCTCCATATTGGTATGATATTGTCCACTTTGGGCCTAAGCCCTCATGGATTTGCTTTTGGGCTATACCTAAAAGGCCTCATACCAATGAAGATACATGTCAATCCTTATATGCCCATGATCTTCCCCATTTTTAACCAACGTGGGACTTTGGGACTTTGTTTGCACACCCAGCAATCCTCCCCTCGAACAAAAGACCACCGAGCCTCCCCTCAAATGATCATCTATCCATCCACTCTAGCCCAGGCCAACTCATCTTCACCGTGTTGTTATTAGGACACGTCCATGAAGACTGGAGCACACCGCCTATCCGATCACATTCACGGATCAGGATCGGGGCTCACCACCTTTTTGTTTGGTATTCCGAGGATTCATCCACTTGGCTAACTCCGGGGCATGGCTCTGATACCACTTGTAAGGAACCTATGGCACCACTTATCTCCATATTGGTATGATATTGTCCACTTTGGGCCTAAGCCCTCATGGATTCGCTCTTGGGCTATACCCAAGATATGAAAGGTTTTGGTGTAGCAAATTTGTAAAGAATTCTTTAGGTTTATATAGTGCTCCAAAGACAACAAAATTAATTAATAATCCAATGTGGGATAAAAGCTAATTTAATCTTAGCCATTGGATCTTAATTTAGAGGTTTAATGAGATTATAATACCTTAATAAGAGTTTGGGCCGAATTGGAATTCAAAACAAATAAAGATTACTATTCACATTACTATTCACATGAATAGTAAATTTTAATTTTTTTTTATTTTATTCCAATTCCAAAATTGCCCCTATCGTCATTCACCAATCCCTAAGCCACTATAGAACCTCATAAATGATTTGTTCAATAATTAAACACATTGAACCTTTATGAACAATTCCTACAACAATCATTTATACTGTTATATTTATACTGTGCACTATTAACCATTGATTTCGACTTTGTTGTGTGTGACCTTTTGGGTTCCCCTCAAGTTGGATATGAAATGAATCATGATAATTTAATCGAACAATATTATCCTCCGATCAGATGGTCGTTCGATTTCAATGACCAAGGTTGACATCTATAAACATGCAAGACCCCCAAATGAGAAGGAAATATATATATTCCCATTCTGTATGCAATTTACATATGATAGAGTCCCTCGCCTCACTGTATCCCCACCTATTGACCTAGGGTACGGAAAGTGTCTACCCATATGTAAAAGGTATGATGTGATAGTGTCATGAATCGTGCTAACCCAAGAATCTCACATGATTCTTCCTCTGTGGCCACAGTCTCAATCACCGATCACACATATCAACCCGCGAACTGGAATACTACTCTTATAAGAGAATATTATCCGAGAGAGTGGTGATTCTCTGTTGTATCATTACAAACTTCATGTGTTTCAACAAATGACCCAATCATACCCTTATGACCGAATCTTTTGAACCGGGGAAGGATAATGTCAAAGTTTTTGATCCACACATAAGATTGTAAAGACATCAAGTCAAATGACTAGTCATATAATCGATACATGAAATTTCTCACAGACACATGGGATAAACACTCCATATTAAAACTATTAGCGGTCAGTTCGATGGACACGAGCAACTCATGCATCCATGTGATACACCAAGCGGACGGATCTCCGCTAGTAGCCTATGAGATCGGCTACCCCACTTAAGGGCGGATCATATCATCATGTTAGTCTCTCCACTTTGTGAACGCCTAGATTATTCACAAAACTATGACTAGGAACATTTAAGAGTAATGATTCTCATAAGGCGTGGAAGCCATCGTCTTATTACTCCAAGAGTTTTATTACAGTGTTGATGATTCATATAAGTTATGTAAGACACGTATAATAAAGATTGCCATTTTATTAATTAATGAAAATATTACAAATACATGTACATATAGCCCATCCACAAGTTGGGTATAGGGCATATCCCTAACAATCTCCTACTTGCATTATAGCCAACTAGTATGAATCTGGACACCATACACTGGGTGTGCCTATCATGCTTTTGTTGAGTCAGCCCTTAGTCAGAGAATCTACAATATTATCTTCTGTGGGTATTTTCTCTATAATAACTTCTTTTCTCTCAACAATCTCCCTGATGAGATGAAATCGCCTGAGTATATGCTTGGATTTCTGGTGGGACCTTGGTTCCTCTGATTAAGCAATGGCGCCCATGTTGTCACAGAATATTGTGACGCCATTCTTTATCGCGGGAAGCACTTCCAGCTCCGTGATGAACTTCTTTATCTAGACTACTTCTTTAGCAGCCTTAGATGCTGCAATATACTCAGCTTCAGTGGTCGAGTCCGTTGTAGTTGACTTCTTTGAGCTTTTCCAACTGACAGCACTGCTATTCAAAGTAAAAAGATATCCTGTTTGCGATCTGCTGTCATCCCTATCGGTCTGAAAGCTCGAATCATAGTAACCAATGACTTTCAACTCAGAACAATCTCCGTATGTCAAAAACACATCCTTAGTTCTTCTCATATACTTGAGGATTGTTTTGACAGCTGCCCAGTGTTGCTCACTAGGATTTTCCTGATACCTACTCGTTATGCTAAGAGCATAAGAGACATCAGGTCTTGTACATATCATGGCATACATGATCGATCTATGCTGAAGCATAAAGGTTCCTACTCATACGCTCTCTATGCTTCTCCAAATCTTTCATGGAGAAATTCTGAGATAACCATTGCTTGGTGGCTTGCATCATGGGAATATCATTCCCGATGAAATATGTCATCAACATATATAATACAAGAAATACAACAGCACTCCCACTACTTTACCTGTAAACACAAGGCTCGTCTACATTTTTGATGAAGTCAAATCTTTGATTGTCTCATCAAATCGTATATTCCAACTTCTGGAGGCTTGCTTGAGTCTATAAATGGATCGTTTAAGCTTGCCATACTTATTATGATAATCCTTAGATGCAAACCCCTCAGGTTGTGTCATATAGACTTCCTCTACGAGGTTCCCATTAAGGAAAGCTGTTTTGACATCCATCTGCCAAATCTCATAATCAAAGTGTGCAGCTAGTGCCAGTAAAATTCGAATGGACTTTATCATTGCAACAGGTGAGAAGGTTTCGTCATAGTCAATTCCTTGGATTTGTCTATAACCTTTCGCCACCAACCTAGCCTTATAGGTTTGGATGTTGCCTTCTGCATTAGTTTTACGCTTGTAAATCCACTTGCCCAGTATGGTTTTATCCCTTCAGGTGCATCTACCAAGTCCCAGACTCGATTCTGATATATAGAGTCTATTTAGGATTTCATGGCCTCAAGCCACTTGACTGAATCAATGTCACGCATTGCTTTGTCATAACTGGTGGGATCGTCATTATCAATGACCTAATCATGTTCCTCATCAATATGGAAACCATATCTTTCAGGCTAATGTCTTTCCCTACCAGACCTTCTGAGTTCATAACCTTGTGGTTATTCTGTTGCAGCCCTTTTGAGGGGCCGACCTGGGGTTTAGTTCTATGTTAGTTTGTTCTTCTCGTACCTCTTCGAGGTCAAGTCTACTCCCACTATATTTCTTGTGAAGGAATTCATTCTCTAAAAATTTAGCATTTCGTGAGACAAATGTTCTTTGTTCATTTGGGACGTAGAACACGTATGATATTGAGTTCAAGGCACATCCTACAAACTTACATTTAACTGCCCTATCTTCCAATTTGTTAGTTTGTGTGAGCTTGACATATGCGTCACATCCCCAAACTCTTAGGTAACAATACTAGGACGTTTCCCAGACCATAACTCATATGGTGTTTGACTAACAGTCTTGGAAGGAACTTGGTTTAGTAGTTGTGTTGCAGTTTCTAAAGCAAGACCCAAAAATGAAAGAGTAGATCCGTGTCTGGCATCATTGATCGGACCATATCTAATAATGTCCGATTTCTCCTTTAGGAGACCCCATTATGTTGTGGAGTTCCTGGAGGAGTCCACTGGGAAACAATGCCATTTTCTCTCAAGTAATCTTGAAATTCGTTGCTTAAGTATTCACCACCTCGGTCAGACCTTAGTGACTTAATACTTTTATTAAGTTGGTTTTCTACTTCAGCCTTGAAGTCTTTGAATTTCTCAAAGGCTTCAGATTTGTACCGCATAAGGTACACATACCCATATCGCGAATGATCATCGATAAAGGTAATGAAGTAGGAGAATCCACTTCTAGTGGTGACTGATATTGGTCCGCATACATCGGAGTGTATGAGTTCTAATGTCTCCGCTGCACGCTATCCTTTACCTTTGAAGGGTAATTTGGTCATTTTACCAAGTAAACAAGACTCATAAGTTCCATAAGGTTTATATTTGAAGGGTTTGAAATACCCATCCTTATGTAGCTTAGTTAATCTTGTTTCATTGATATGACCTAAGCGACTGTGCCATAGAAGTGATTCATTGAGATTATTTGAGTTAACATTGTATATATTAGAGGTTGAACATTCTTTGTTAGTTTGTAAGACATAGATACCATTATTCAAAATACCATCTCCATATTTTATTTCATTTGAAATAAATAGAACATTCATTATAACTTATTAGGCATGAAAAGCCTTTATTACATAAAGAAGAAATTGAAATGATGTTATTTACTAGAGAATGTACATAAACAAAATCTTCTAAGTCTAAAACTAAACCACTCGACAAAACTAATGAATAAGTCCCCACGCACAATGCAGCCAGTTTTGCTCCATTACTCATGCGTAAGTCAACCTCCCCATGACGGAGTCTCCTACTGTTTCTCAGGCCCTGCACATTGTTACACAAATGAGTCCCACAACCGATGTCAAACACCCAAGTAGAAGGTTCAGAGTTTTGAGAATATAGTTCAATCGTATACAACATACCTGAAGCATTTGGCTTCTTGGCCTCTTGGGCTTCCCTAGCTTCCTTGACTTTCAAGTATCTGCAGTCTTTCTTCCAATGACCCTTCTTTCCACAAAAGAAACATTTCCCCTTTCCTTTTTTCTTCTCCACCTTACCATTGGGCTTTAGGTGATCTGGAGCCTTGGCCTTGCCCTTATTTTTCTTTGGGCCTCGTGGATTTAGGTCCGTACCCGTAAGCATGACGGAGGTTTTAAGCTCCAGTTTCAAGTCATTCTCTGCTTACTTTATCAGATTGTGCAATTCTGCTAAAGTAGCTTCTTTATCAGACATATGAAATTACATAATAAAGTTAGAGAATTCTTTTGGTAAGAACTGAAGAATTAGATCGTGACCTATCTCATAGAGCCAAGCATTATGCAAACTGCTAGCTCATCATCATCGATGTGTTTCTTCCAAGCATCAAATATATCTTGGTCAGCATCTTTTGCGGGTTCAGGGGGAAATGGTCTTTCAAGAACATAGAAAATATTTTCTTATCGTAAGACAATTTTAAGATTTCTAAACCAGTCATTGTAGTTGTCCCCTTTGAGCTTATGCTCATCAAGAATGGAAAGAAGTGATACTATGTTTGCCATTTGAATGTTTGTGAAATATTTTAACCAACCTGTTAAGAGAAAATGTTAAAATTAGGAATATGTTTTCTTTAATGTTTCATAATAACATTGGCTTTTAATATTATGAAGTTGCTCCCACTCAATTGTTTTAAAATTTTAAGCAAATCGCATCAACCTGAATATGATGGATTTCTTGTGGGCAAGGATCCCATTATCATCATTTCATAACTCCGACCAGGGCCGGTCAATATAAAATATGATAATTAAGTAGGTTCCCAACCAATTTATGATATAAATCATAATTCCTTGATCATTGGGTTGGGCAATCAAACATGTCATAGCTTATGCTAGTCCTTGTGGACACCCAATCTTTGTCACTAAGTTATAAGACCATGCCTAAGGGTTGCTGCGTCTTATGACTCAGAAAAGTCAAACCATTGTCAATAGTACGATTTAGGGACAAATTGGTATTGGTCAGTCTGGTAAAGCCTAGTCCTGCCAATACGGTTTAAGCCATTTGGGTCTATACTTTACAATGGGAGGCAATTTTAGACTTAAATTATTATTGAGGATTTTAGCAAGTTTAAGTGAATAACTATCAAATGGATTCCTCCATTGAAAATTCCCCAGAGGGAGGGTGAAGCGAACTCTCTTAAATACCCTTACCTCTTAGGCTCTTATTACCTTGGTGACAAGAATAAACAATAGATCCTCCAAATTAGTCCAACACTTTAAATATGCTTTAAAGTAAGCTTTGAGTAAATGATTATCTAGATGTCTTCACAGCTTTTCCTTTTGGCTAAAAAAGGTAGTGAGTGAGGGAAGACACCAAATCATTATCTAACTCTAGCAATACCTTTGGTTAAATTAACTTTAGTTTGGAAAGTTTTATAAACCCCCTGGTCCCAACCTACTTATATCTTTTATAATGTCTTTTATTATAAACAAGTGATTTATATTTATTAGCCTTAAATATAATAAATCTCTAAGTTCATCACATAATAATTACTTAGCTAAGGGATAAACAATACACTCTCTATTTCTTAGAAAGTCTCTTGATGCTTGCACCCTAAAATAATCATGCCAATTCTAATCATACATAGAATTATCAAGCATATGAGTTTTAATATGTTGGAATTATTTTAGGCATTAAATAACTTTGATTATTATTTAATTATGATATTGCATTTTATTTTATTCAAATAAATATACTATTCACGTTTTTTTGCAGTCTTGTGAACTTAAAATGCAATTTCACAATTCAAATCTTAACTAAATCATGCAAAAATTGTGCCTAAAATTAAGTTCAAGGTGTTAGACTTCCAACGAGTTTTTAAACACCCAATTTCGAGTTCAAATGAGTGAGAACTAATCAAAACAAAAACGGCGCTCTGATACCACTTGTAAGGAACCTATGACACCACTTATCTCCACATTGGTATAATATTGTCCACTTTGGGCCTAAGCCCTTATGGATTTGCTCTTGGGCTATACCCAAAAGGCCTCATACCAATGAAGATACATGTCAATCCTTATATGCCCATGATCTTCCCCATTTCTAACCAATGTGGGACTTTGTTTGCACACCTAACATGTAGCATTGATAGAAGAATACATCACCATCATTCAGAGGAAGCTCCCCCCAAAGTTGAAGGATCCTGGTTGTTTCACCATCCCTTGCATCATAGGAGAACATTAATTCGGTAAGGCTTTGTGTGATTTAGGTACTAGTATTAACTTGATGCCTTTGTCTATTTACAAGAAACTGTAGCTTGGAGAAGCAAAGCCTACCTCAGTCACTCTGCAACTTGCTGACTGATCGCTCATATTTCTGAGAGGGGTAGTGGAATATATGCTGGTCAAAGTTGATAAATTCATTTTCCCAACAGATTTTATTGCCATTGACATGGAGGAAGACAAAGACGTACCCATTATCCTCGGGAAACCATTCTTAGCTACAGGTCGAACCATTATTGATGTACAAAAATGTGAACTAACCATGATGGTGCAAGACCAAGAAGTAACATTCAATGTTTTCAAAGCCATAAAAATTCCAAATGATGAATGAGAGGAGGAATGTTTCATAGTTGATGTAATAGATAGTATCATCCAGAACACAGATGTAATGCAACTTTCCACTGACAAACTTGAAACATGCATCACCAACATGACATATAGAGAATTAGATGATGAGATTCTTTAATGTATCAACTATCTTGATGGAGCCTCTCGCTTTAGAATGATACCACATGTGGAAAGCTTGGAACTACCGAAAAAGGAACGAGTCAAACCTTCGATTGAATAACCACCACAGCTGAAATTAAAGCCACTTCTGAGCCATCTCAGGTATGCTAGACAGACTGGCAGGACATGATTTATACTGCTTTCTGGATGGATACTCAGGATACTATCAGATTTCTATCGCCCCAGAAGATCAGGAGAAAACCATTTTCACATGCCCGTATGGTACTTTTGCAATCCGCAAGATGCCATTTGGACTCTGCAATGCTCTTGCCACATTTCAATGATGCATGATGGCCGTCTTTTCAGACATGTGTAGACATTGTATTTTTTTCATGAGCCCGATGATGAGCCTCGTATGGAGGCACTACCTGAAAAGTTACGAAAGTTAAGGAAAACGGATGCCGGAAGGAAATAAAACCTCCAAAAATTAGCACCTCATCGGATTCAGACTCACTAGCCATCCTCTGATTCGTTCAGTCAGTCGCTGTTGCGCCCTTCAACTTCAGCCCATCCACACGGCCCAAAGCCCATGCAATCCATCCACACGCCCAAGACCTCATGCAATCCATCCACACGCCCAAAATCCAATGCAATCCACATGCTCAAATTCCCTCATCAACACTTTGCAATTTAACAAGATTTGAAATCCCATCCTTACCAATTTAACAAGATTTGAGATATCCTCATCACCAAATTTAGGAGATTGTATTCCCAAAATAATTTGAGAATAAATTTCCCAAATTTACATGATTTGTTTCCCTATTTAGAGATCCCTTGAAATCATTATAAAAAGGGGACCAAATCATCATCAAGAAAAGGACTCTAGGATGGAAACGACAAAAAAAAACCCTAGGGCTTATTTCTTATTCTTTGACCCAAAAAAACAACAAAGAAAACCAGAAAAAAAAACAACCACCCAAAAAGCTACCATCACTGAAAAACAACAAGAAACCGAAACCACTAAAACAGCCACCACCGGAATAGAAACACCAAAATCGAAACAGCACAACCAAACAAAAGAACACCAAAACCAAAACAGCACAACCAAAACAGAAACACCAAAACTTAAACAGCACAACCAAAACAGAAACACCAAAATTGAAACAGCACAACCATAACAGAAGCCCAAAAACACAAAAAATAGCCCCCAAATAACCAAAAACAACCCAACCCCAAAAATAACCAAAAAACCGAAGGAAAAACATCCAAAATCTCCGAAAATAGCAGCCAAAATCACCAAAACAGCAACAAAAACAACCAAAATAACCAGAAAATAACCAAAACAACCAAAACATCAACCAGAAAACAACCAACACAGCAACCAGAAAACAACCAAACAGTAACCAGAAAATAGCAAAATAGTAAATAGAAACAGCAAAACAGCAAGCAGGAACAGTGAACCAGCGATATTTCCGGCAACGGCCTAACGCACTTCCGAGAAAGTAACTTAAAAGGTAAGACCTGAGGACACCCTTAACAAATTTATTTTTATAGTTCCGGACGCTGCTGCTGCCTGGCTGGACGGGAAATACGTCCAGCCGGGTATGCGAAGTCCTACATAAAAGACGGCCAAATTTCTGGTCACATTCTTTTCTTTCTTTGGCATTTTGTTATTTATTTTTTTATCTATTTAGTGTTATCTTTTTATCTATTTGTTCGCTTTTATTGTTATTTTATTATTTCGCCTTTATTTTGTTTATGTTTTTCATGTTGATAACTATACGAATATGCATGGTTATATTTTTATGTCCGTTTACATTGCATTGATGATTATGTATGTTATTATCCCTTGCGGTATATCGGATGGAAACCCAGACGTAAATTCCGTAGCCAAATTCGAATGGATGGTAGTGTGGTCTATACTTGGGATACAACTCCATGTGCCACTCGGGAAATACTCATACATGCGTGATTAACCCCCCTTTTTGTTTGCTATTTACTTATTGACGTTTTTCCTGCTTTTGATTGTTTATTATAATTTTTGTTATCGCATCTCGTATTTCTTAATTTAATATGTTTTTGAAACTATGTTATTGTGGTTATTAATATTAATGGGTGTGCAAATTTGTGTTTATTTGAATTACCTTGCATGAACTGCATAAGACTTGGCTATACCATTGTGTGAACCCGTCCATTATACTGGCATAAGTAAGGGACCATCCGAACCCAACGGTTTGAGATCTTCCCTTGCGAGCGGTGAGTGTGGCCTTAAATCTTTCCCAGTTCACACTGGGTGGCGACTCCTTTATTCCCTGATTTAGTCCCCCACGGGCTACTCCATACTCTCTACGAGCTGCGAGCCCAATATTTTCGTGGTCGCCGAACATCATAGGCATAGCTGTAAACCCCGATTCGCTCCTACAGATGGCGACTCCACTAGGGATAGAGAATCTGCCCCGAAACAATGTATTGTAGTGTCCGTGGCTTTAGCTTTGGTTAACCAACTCTCTATTAGTGTTCCTAGAACATGGAAAGATCGTCTAAGAGTGATTTGTGTGTGAAAAGCTAAAAGGAGTTGCGGAAAAAAACTTACTTTGCTTGGATGAATTTCAAGACTTTTTCTTTGTTGAAGATGAAGCTCCAAGCTTGGAATAGAGTTCTAAAACCTTGGGTGAGTTTCCCTATCACCTTGATTCACTCTTTTATGTGCTAACAAGAACAAAAATGAAAGAAAAAATTGCCCTCCAAGAGTAGCAAATAATAGGCCAATGAGAGGAGGAAGAGAGAAAAATGTGTTTGCTGTGAATAGTAACTCTATCTACTTCCAATGTTGACAAAATTAATATATAATAAAGTTGAGTGTTGTAATGGGCTTGAGTGTGCAAAAAGTAATCTAAGCTTTTCTCAACCAAATAACAACTTCCATCACTGTGTAGACATTTGATGTAAGTTGGTGGGCCCCACTTTAAATTCAAAATTTAAGTTGGGCAAACCAACACGCAACTTCGCTTGGGCCTGGGTTCGTTTATTTCCGAACTAAAAGAATTTACCGTTGCGACATAATTAAATCTAATTTAATTAAATAATTATACCTCGCAGAATTATTAAGAAAGTCGCGTACGATTTAATTCTAAATTAATCTGTTCGCTTGAATTAAAATCCAATTTTAATTCAGCGTTGAAATCAAATTTCAATTAATATATCTGATATATTATTTTAGCCCAAATAAATAAATTAAATAGAAAAATCCAATTTAACTATTAAATTTATTTTACCGATTAATTCCAAATTAATCGTGTTCTCTCTTCTACTCAAATTGTTCCTAAATTAATTCTTGACGCAATTAATCCCAGTTTAATTCTTGTCGTAATTAATCCCATATTAATTCTTTCTCTGATAATTAATCACAGATTAATTCTTGTCGTAATTAATCCCAGATTAATTTTCTCTCTCATAATTAATCTTAGATTAATTCTGTTCGAGTCAAATCTCAACGGTGAATTTTTGGGAAGCGACCCAAGAGATCCCTGGATATGTTGGCAGTAAATACGGTCATCGGACTATCCAAACACGTGCGTACCCAGTACCACGTTCTTACCGATTTACAAGACATGGTTGGCTTCTAGCAAAGCACCGTGCCTTCCCAATTCTCCAGAAATATTCTTCTACGAAATACAAGATCTTTGTCAGGCGTAATATACGTAGTATTGCGTATTACGATCCATTATCGATATCACATGCTAGGCCTAGGGCTGGAATTGTGTCTGCCCCGTACGAAGCATATATCATATCTCTGGTAACTAGTCTCTATAATCGAATAATCATGACCTAGTCATATTATCCCGATGACTGCAGTACTTAAGAGTACTAGTTTCGTATCCTACGTGATCATCATCTCTATATGACTGAAGTGATACTTCCATCTTGACATCACACCCAATACACTACGATTCTCAATATACCCAGAAGAGGCGTAAACAGAACACCTTAAAGCCTCGGACGACCATAACCAAAGTATACTGATTGTCGCAAGTATTAGAGATGCAAGTCTCAGGTTAAGACAAAATACACCTACCCTGATTCAGATTCCCATGGAAATATAGACATACTACCAATGGGATTCTGAGGGGTCTATCAAGAGCGAAGTTGTTTCCGTACCATCGGTAAACCGAACCTCCTATTACAGTTGCATGAGTATCCAATACCAAAATATTTGAGAACTATGCCGTTACGCTTCCATAAGACGCACAAGTGTAATACTAGCCTATTCCGCATTATGGATGTCCAGTCTCGATAATACTACGACTAGGGATATTTAATGATTAAACCTTACGTGGATTAATACTGTCTCATGTCTTATTAATCTGGTACTAATCATATGGACTTTTATCATTTATATATCCCGGTAATCCAATTACAAATGATAAAAGAGCAATTTCCTTTGTCACATAGTTAATTTGTACCACAACACCTTGTTCTGTACAAATAGTGATGCCATGGGTCATAATTGTCCAACAATCTCTCACTTGGCCTATAGCCAATCACTCAAGTGTCCTACACCCTGAACTATATACGGGTCGCTCAAAATTCTGTTGAGAAACAGCTTTCGTCAGCGAATTTGCAATGTTATCATCTGATGCGTTTTAAGATAAAATCGTTTTAAGATCAATTTAAGTTGCAAATCTTGTTTGCATGTTTTGGGATGATAAAACCATCAGGATGTTGCATATAAACATCCTTCAAAAGGTTTCCGTTAAGAAAATCGGTTTTGCTGTCTATGTGCCATATTTCATAAATGAAATATGCAGCATTAGCAAGCATTATCCAAATGGATTTAATCATGGCAACAGGTGAAAAAATTTCATCGTAGTCGACATTTTGACGTTGACGATACCCTTTCTGTACAAGCCTAGCTGTGTACATTTGTATGTTGCCATCCATGTATGTCTTCCTTGAAGGCTCATTTAGTATCAATAGGCTCAATGCCTTCTGGTACCTCAACCAGTGTCCAAACTTAGTTGGTATACATGGAATCCATTTCGGACTTCATGGCACTTTGCCATAAATGGAGTCGATACCTTGTATCACTTCCTCATATGTAGCCGGTTCGTCTTCCTCAATAAGATTGACATCTACATGAGGTGAGATAAGAAACCATACCTCCCAGGTTGTTTTCTGACTCTCTCCGACCTACGTGGTTCTTGTGTATTCGAAGATTATTGATAAAGTTTCATCCCTGATGAACTGTTGGTGTTCCGTGAGGACTCGATGCCTGGAACAGTATTACTCTGATTTTCATCGAGTTTTACTTTCCTCCCACTAATCATTGCATATAGGAATTCCTCTTAGGAAAGCCGCATGGAGAGCAACAATTACATTGTTCTCTTGTGAGTTGTATAAGTACTATACTTTGGTTTCCCTAAGACAACCTACAAATAGGCACTTATCCGATTTGGGTTCTAGTTTAGTACCATCCAAACATTTTCCCAGCATTCCCAAATCTTCAAGAATGAGAAATCCGATTTCTTTCCTGTCTATATTTCATATGGAGTTTGTCCAAAAAACTTTGACGGAACCTTATTCAAAATAAGTATTGCATTGTTCAATGCGTATCCCTAGAAGGAAATTGGTAGCTCAGTGCGACTCATCATAAACCTTACCATGTCCAACAATGTTCGGTTTCACTGTTCGGACACACCTTCAAATTGAGGTGTCCTGGGAGGAGTCCACTGTGAAAGAATACCATACTCTTTCATGTAATCGAGAAACTAATTGCTCAAGTATTTTCCACCACGGTCCAATCGTAATGTTTTAATACTTTAGCCGGTCTGTCTTTCTACTTCGTGTCGAAACTCATTGATTATATCAAAAGTTTCCGACTTGTGTTTCAGAAGATACCAATAACCATAACGCGATGCAACATCTGTAAAGCTTACGAATTATTTATATCCACCTATAGCCTAGCTAGACATGAGAACACTTACGTCACTATGAACGAGGGCTAGCAGATCGGTGGCACTTGCACTTTTACTAAGTAAAAAGTGTTTTAGGCACTTTGTCTAATAAACTATATTCGTAGACATCATTTTAATTAGAATCAAATCTGCCCTAGTATCCACTATTCGAAAGTTTGGATATACAAGTCTTGTTAATGTGTCTTAGACAACAATGCCATTTTTAAGTCTCAACAGATTTATTCAGTTTGAGCTTTTGTTTGTCATGTTATATGTTTGAGATTCATTTATATTCAAAATATAAATATTGTTATTCACATCTAATGTGTATATCTCAATATCATCTTTATAAAAAAAACACCCGGTGTTCTGGAATATAAAGGTATACCCGCAACGGGTTACACTAGATATAGAGATAATGTTTCTAGTCAAACTATGTACATTATAACACTTTCATAATTTAAGTACATGCCCAAAGGGCAGTTCCAAAACTTAGGTTCCCATAGCCAAAATAGCGACTCTCGTCCCGTTTCTTACTCATAGGTCGATCTCAACTGAAGCCAGTATTCTGCTTATAAGCAGATCCCGCATATAAGTACATATGTTTGTACTACACCTAGTATCAAAAAATCCAATTTTAAAACTAGCAGTGGATATGTTTATGACAAACATACCTAAAGTCCGCGCATTGCCCGTCTTCACTTCCTTCATGTCTGCCTTGTCCATACGGCTGTCACGCTTCCAGTGACCCCGTTTGCCACAGTTTAGGTAGACATCTTGGGATATGTCATTTGTCTTCCTAGAATACTGTGACGATTTTGCCTTTGCCCCTTTTCTTCACACCTTTAGAAGCCTTCGACCAAGCCTTGGCCTTCTGGGATGTTGAAGTAAGATGCGTCTTGCGTTTCTTGCCCGTTTGGAAGCTCTGGCTCTGCCTCCTTGAGCATATCCATTAACTCTCGAAGAGTTTTCTCATGGTTCATTATGAACCCGCCCCAACATTCGGGCAGAGACTGTAAGATCAAATCTATGGAAGTCTCGGCCTCGTAGGTAATGCCAAGTTAACCTAGCTGATCGATGTCAGCAATCATCTGCGACACCTAATGCTCGACAGATGTATCCTCTGACATGCACGAGCGAAAGAGCTTCTTTTATACTTTTAAGATCTAAGGTTAGATCTATAAAGATCCTTTAATTTCATCATCATGGTATAAGGATCTATTCATTAGTTCTGAAGATGAAATTTAGGAGTCTTTGCGGCAAGCATAACGGATTGAGCACTAATGTTATCATTACGATGAGTCTTCCAAAGCTCATGCTTTACTATTTGCTCAACTCTGGGCTTAGACTTCTCAACTCCCAGGCCTATCCTGAGATTCATTTCCCAATATGAAAATTAAAGCCGTAAAAGATATTTTTCACCTAGGATTATGTCATTTGACGTTAATCTTTCAAGTAATCTTGATTGCTATAGTCCAACTATCCAATCAACGATTTCGGGTACAATCTAATGTAATGATTACTATAGTCTAACTATATAATTAACTACAATTTGATTGGTTAAATTCAAATGTATTGATTACTATAATCCAAGTATATAATCAACTATAAATGAAGTAGTTTGAATACAGTCCAACTATTCAATTAAAACAACAATGGAATATTAGTCCAACTAATATATATAAATTTTTAATGACGAAAAATGAAATGAGCGCGTATTGGTAACTATTTAAACGAAATTGCAAATTTAATACTTGCCTCCCACTATTTTTCGGTGAGCCTCTAACCCTCTGTGGAGTACTCGGGAAACCTAGTTTCCTAGTGGGCTAGGATCCCGTTAAATAACACACAACCTTGACTTTGGCCAACAAGTTGAATGAAACTTAACTAGGTAGATCTCTAAGATCAATTGGATCTCATCCAATTCCTAGATCCAGTAGGTGGACCTCGAAGTCCGAAACATATATCCAATATATGCCAATATATCCAATAAATTCCCTAACATTTTTCCTCTGAATCAACTAAGCCTTGGCTTTGGCTCAACAAGCTTAATGAAACCAGTTAACCGTGACCCATTGACAATAGGAAAACTTCGTAATCGAGGTCGATGAACAAGAAATGACCTTGACTTTGGTCAACAAATCACAACTTGCCCAAGACGTACAATATGGAACAAAGATTTCGTGATTCAAACACATCCGCGATGGACAAATGTCTTGACTTTGGCCAACAAACCAATGCCAATCTTGGATCTTGAGAGAGAATCACTCAATCGAAGGAAAAACGCTTAATATAAAATGAGGGTTTTTGTCGCGATTTGGAAACCAATTTATTATCTTTAATTAGGTCTCATCATACACCCTTAAACATGCATTCTAAAAGCATAATAAGGCGCGAATAAAACAATAATGATATTAGGATGGATATATAACAAACTTTGTTTCTAGAACAAATCTCTCCATTTCCTCTCTCCCGCTAGCACTATTCATACTTCTACCCAATTACATAATACTTCTAAAGAAACCTCATTTACATTGAGGGGAATTGGTGACAAGATATATACAAAGAGAATAGAGATAATAGGCTGGACACGCAGGTCCAATTTAATAAATTCTAAATTTATTACAACAATTTCCAAAATTGCCCTCACCCTTATAATATCCATACAATATACATTATTCATTCATACATCCAAGTATTCACACAAAACATGTTATTCAATCAATCTAATCCAATTAATTAATCTTTGAATTAATGACCATCCAATGTTCAAACAACGATTTGATTTGCGCGAGTCTAACTCGTTTAAGAATAAGTACTCAAAGTACGTATTCTTGAATTATATCGAACTACAATTTTAAATCCAATTTAAATTATATTCAATACTAATTCATATTTAATTCCAAATTAAATAATTACACTTTTAAAAGTGCCTTTTAGACTTGGATTCCAAAACCAATCTACATGGGTCTCAAAGGCCCAATTAGTATCCACTACTTTTTAATTAAAGTCCAATGGGCATTTAATTAATTCTTTAGGCATGGGCTTTGGCCATTATGGATCAAACCCAAGATGCCAAGGCCCAATAAGGAATCACCTTTATGCCATAAAATCAATTTTGGCCCATTAGGCCCAATTAAATTTTTAAAGGCGCAAATGTCATATTTGGACTTTATGGAAATGGTTTTAGGCCCAATTGGATCCAACCCAATTGTCCAAAACCAAACTTGGCCTAACCAAGCCCATTAAGCCCAATTACAACAAATTAAATTAACACATTATTCCAAATTACATATTAATTTAATTAAAGTGCAATTAGTACAATTAATCAATTAATCTAACATTTCCAAAATACTAATTAATTCAATTAATCATACTCAACATTTCCAATTCATGTCCAACACAAATTGAAGCAAAATCAATCTATACATGCTTATATCCCATGAAAATTACATGAAATAACATCCAATTTTTGATTTCAATCTAATTAAAACAACAATCAATATTCATTTCATGCTTTTAACATATCCAATTTGTCTAAATTCAAAAATCACCATGAGCATTTTAAAGGGTTCCATTCGGCCATGGCTCAAGAATTGGGGATTTTTGATCTAATCAATTTTTTTCTCAATTATATTGATGCACAAATCCAATTCATCATCATCCAACCACAACCAAACAACCAATTTAGGAAAATCAAGCTCCAAACATAAAAATCCCAAATTAAAGTGATGAACCCTAGATTTCCAAATCAAACCTAGTAGGCTCTGATACCATTGTTAGTGTTCCTAGAACATGCCAAGATCGTCTAAGAATGATTTGTGTGTGAAAAGAAAAGATGAGTTGCGGAAAAAAAAACTTACTTTGCTTGGATGAATTTCAAGACTTTTTATTTGTTGAAGATAAAGCTCCAAGTTTGGAATAGAGTTCTAAACCCTTGGGTGAGTTTCCCTATCACCTTGATTCACTCCTTTATGTGCTAGTAAGAACAAAAATGAAAGAAAAAATTACCCTCCAAGAGTAGCAAAGAATCGGCCAAGGAGAGGAGGAAGAGAGAAAAATGTGTTTGCTGTGAATAGTAACTCATTCTACTTCCAAAGTTGACAAAATTAATATATAATAAAGTTGAGTGTTGTAATTGGTTTGAGTGTGCAAAAAGCAATCTAAGCTTTTCTCAACCAAATAACATCTTCTATCACTTGTGTAGACATTTGATGTAAGTTGGTGGGCCCCACTTTAAATTCAAAATTTAAGTCGGGCAATCCAACACGCAACTTCGCTTGGGCCCGAGTTCGTTTAATTCCGAACTAAACGAATTTACCGTTGCGATATAATTAAATCTAATTTAATTAAATAATTATACCTCGCAGAATTATTACGAAAGTCGCTTACGAATTAATTCTAAATTAATTCGTTCACTTGAATTAAAATCCAATTTTAATTCCGTGTTGAAATCTAATTTCAATTAATATATCCGATATATTATTTTAGCCCAAATAAATAAATTAAATAGAAAAATCCAATTTAACTATTAAATTTATTTTACCGATTAATTCCAAATTTAATCGCGTTATCTCTTCTAGTCGAATTAATCCTAGATTAATTCTTGACGCAATTAATCCCAGATTAATTCTTGACGCAATTAATCCCAGATTAATTCTTGACGTAATTAATCCCATATTAATTCATTCTCTGATAATTAATCCCAGATTAATTCTTGCCATAATTAATCCCATATTAATTTTCTCTCTTATAATTAATCCTAGATTAATTCTGTTAGAGTCAAATCTCAACGGTGAATCTTCGGGAAGCGACCCAATAGATCCTGGATATGTTGGCAGTAAATACGGTCATCAGACAATCCGAACACGTGCGTACCCAGTACCACGTTCTTACCGATTTACAAGACATGGTTGGCTTCTAGCAAAGCACCGTGCCTTCCCAATTCTCCAGAAATATTATTCTATGAAATACAAGATCTTTGTCAGGCGTAGTATACGTAGTATTGCGTATTACGATCCAGTATCGATATCAAATGCTAGGCGTAGGGCTGGAATTATATCTGCCCCGTACGAAGCATATATCGGATCTCTGGTAACTAGTCTCTATAATCGGATAATCATGACCTAGTCATATTATCCCGATGACTACAGTACTTAAGAGTACTAGTTCCGTATCCTTCATGATCATCATCTCCATATGACTGAAGTGATACTTCCATCATGACATCACACCCAATACACTACGATTCTCAGTATACCCAGAAGAGGCGTACACAGAACCTGTTAAAGCCCCGGACGACCAAAACTAAAGTATACTGATTGTCGTAAGTATAGCGATGCAAGTCTCAGGTTAAGACCAAATACACCTACCCTGATTCGGATTCCCATAGACACAAAGTCATACTACCAATGGGATTCTGAGGGGTCTATCCAAAGCGAAGCTGTTTCCGTACCATCGGTAAACAGAACCTCCTATTACACTTGCATGAGTATCCAATACCCAAATATATGAGAACTATGTCGTTACGCTTCCATAACACGCACAAGTGTAATACTATCCTATTCCGCATTATCGATGTCCAGTCTCGATAATACTACGACTATGGATATTTAATGATTAAACCTTACGTGGATTAATACTGTCTCATATCTTATTAATCTGGTACTAATCATATGGACTTTTATCATTTATATATCCCGGTAATCCAATTACAAATGATAAAAGAGCAATTTCCTTTGTCACATAGTTAATTTGTACAACAACACCATGTTCTTTACAAATAGTGATGTTATGGGTCATAATTGTCCAACAGTCTCATATATTTTACATACGCTTCTTACCCCGATGGCGTCATGTATCGTGAAGTCGCTATCACTCAAGGCAGCGAATTATTAAGTGATGATAACCATCACTCGTTGGCACGTACCCTAGGGTATAAAAATGGCGCGCACACTTGGTCGCTCGAACCCTTGAGTGAGGAGACCTAGTTGTGTACAACCCTTCGCCGATGAGAGTCTTATCCGTACCTTTATAAGCACACATACGAACTGTAGTCATGTGTCCTATAGAAGCTACCCACATGCTTGTGTTTGGCCCCATTATCATTTAGATCCATTTGGCCTTCTCGTCATAGATACGAACTTGTTGGGCCACTTAAACTGGGATGAGTTTGTATCTTATGATGATTTTGCCAAAATTTTCAAAATGATGATGGACCACCTTGTGTTTAGGCCCCCTATCATTTGAAGTTATTTAGCCATCTTATCGTTAAAGTGTAAACCTGTTAGGCCTTTTCAACTGGGACAAGTTTATACCTCGCGATAATCTAATTGAACGCTTTAAAATGATAACGGGCCAACTTGTATGAAAACCTTGATGGGCTTAGAAGGTCCAAACATGATCCGAATATGCCAGATGCATGAGTCCGATATCCACACTAGCTTTCATCCAGGAAAGGGTACGCCTTGTTATGGCATATTTGTATACTTTTGGATATCTCCAAGTCCGTCTCCGCCATAACCGTGATTACCGAGGGCCCAATTCGTCATTTCTAGAAAATGGCACGATCCCCATAATAGGCTTAGCCAATTTTGTAAATGGGCGGTCTTTGTCTTTTACTGATGAAAGAGGATTGAGGTAGCCAAGGTTCACCCCTGTAGCGTAGGAGAGAACGATTTTGTGTACCCCACATTGGTGCATAAACTAAGCCATACCTAGGGTAGAAATGGACTTACCAGGAGTGCGGGAGGAATAAGGTCGGAAGGGTATATGCTGCTTTGATAACCATATGCATCTCATGCATACACGCATCATGCTAATCCCTTATCTTAACCGCCATCATAGATATCTGTTGTTAGAGAAGAAGAAAGACTTGTCAAGTATAGGTTAGCAAGCATGATTTCGTCAGACAGTGAAGGTTCCCGCATAGATCAATTGGAGACCAACATCACCAAAATTACCGAGCAACTACAAGCTTTGACCAATGCTATGGCCAATCTGACAGTACCCCGCACAGTGGGAATAAAAAACAATTAGGGTGGAAAGCGTGAGGAGCCCCCAAATAGGGTGAGTGAAGAAATCCATGTTTTTGATGATGACATGGTTGAGTATGACGTGGGAAGGATAGCTGGGCCTCAGGCAGAGTTACAGAAACTCAGAGAATAAGTAGATTCAGTTACACATAAGATGAAGGGAAAACATGAAGATCTATTAGATTATGATGCGATGACTTTCAAAGAACATCCACCTCCCCAGTTTAAGATGTCTGACATAGCCAAGTTCAACGGAAATGGAGATCCTAGGGTCCATCTCCGGCAATATGTTTCAGTGATGAGGTCAGTGGGTTTGTCGAAGCGCCATGTGTAGAAGATGTTTGGCATGTCACTGGAAGGGGCGCCTGTAGTATGGTATCATGGCTTTGAGTGAAATGTCAGGGATGACTGGAGGGCATTAGCAGAGGCCTTTCTGAACCAATATGTCACGGACCTAGAGATAGACTTGTCGCTCCGTGACCTAGATAACACCAAACAGAAGCTAGAGGAGAGATTTAAACATTATGTGGATAGCTGGATAGGCCAACTCTTGAAGATGCAGACACAGCCCTCGGAGAAGGACCAGATTAAAATGATCATCAAGGGCACCAAGCCCTCCATTTATAGCAAGCTGAGAATGATGACCTCCATGATTAGTAACTTTCGACAGTTAATAGAAACTATCATGGATATCAAGGAAAAAGAAGCCCAGAACAGAAATTTTTATGGCCAGAATAAAAAGACCTTTGGGGGGCCTTCAGGGACCAAGCTCGCTCCTGCTGAGGTCGTCGCCATCAGAAACAGACGATTCTCTAATTTTGGTAGACCTTTGTCAAAGGTGTTTGAAAAGCTGAAGAGGCAATGACTCCTAAAACCCTTAGAACCTAAACCACTTCCAAACCCTGTGCCACACTACTTCGACCTAAACCTATACTGTCACTTCCATCGGCAAAAAGGCCACGAAACCGACAACTGCACCCGCCTTAGGCATGCTATCCAAAACCTCATTGACACCCATAAGATATCCAACCCAGAAAAAGAACAACCCAACACACACGGAAACCTTCTACCCAACTACCACTCTGTTCCACCACCCACCTACATGATCAACTCCGGCCTGCCCGAAAGCTTTGTCCTCCAAAATCTCAACCACCAAGCTTCTTGCATGGGGATATAGGACAACAGCTGTGAAGATGAAACAAAGCAGGGGAGAGATTTCTGGGAAAACTTCTCGAGCAGTGAAAGGGATAAAGCTGATGGAATGCTTTGTGAAAGCCACAAGGTATCAATGAGAGCCTAAACCCGTAGAAGTCAATGGGATCATAGTACCGGGATTTGAGATCTTCAAGGATGTGAGGGGCAAAGAACCACAGGTAGAGGAAGTTGCAAAAGAGGAAGATAAATTGGAAGAAGAACTACTGCAGTTGGAGAATCTGACACTCGAAGATAGCATGGAGACAGAAGAAGACAAGACTGCAAATGCCGAAGATGTTTATTTTCCTGACTTATTTGATTGTAATCTTGCATTTATTAATAATAAAGACATTGATTTTGCTTACTTGTTTGAGTCTTTTCCTGTTAGTCCGCATCATAACATGCATGACATGAGCATATTTGACATTGATTCAACAAAGACAAATGCATTTAATCTTGGTATATGTGAAAACCCCAAGGAAATTTTAATTGCAAGTGAGGTTACCTCTGATGAGCGGAAAGAATTAGAAAGAATATTAATAAAATATGCTAAAGTATTCGCTGGTCCTATGAAGACATGCTAGGAGTGGACAGAGGTATTGCCCAACACATGATACCAACTTATCTGAACATGAGACCAGTAAAACAGAAGCACCGAATAATGAGGTCAGAGTGGGTCGAAAAGGTTAGAGAAGAAGTCAAAAAGCAGATAGATTTGGGGTTCTTAGAGGTGGTGAAGTACCCTGAGTGGTTAGCCAACATTGTGTCGGTACCGAAGAAGGATGGAAAGGTCAGAATGTGTGTAGATTATAGGGACCTCAACAAAGCTTGCCCAAATAATGATTTTCTCTTACCCCATATAGATGTGTTGGTTGATAGCGCGGCTTTATCTGCAATGTACTTATTCGCGGATAGATTCTCAAGATATAACCAGGTCTTCATGGCTGAAGAAGACAAGCATAAGACCGCTTTCGTCACAGAGTGGGGTACATATTGTTACAAGGTGATGCCGTTTGGACTTAAGAATGTGGGAGCCACTTATCAATGAATGGCACTACATTATTCCACGACTTGATACATAAGGAGATTGAGGTATACGTGGATGACATTATGGTTAAATCAGAGACGAGGGCCGGACACATAGAAGCGCTGGAGAAATTCCTTCAAAGAGTCTATAAGTACAACCTCTGACTCAACCCCAAGAAGTGTGTGTTTGGGGTAACTTCCGAAAAGTTGTTATGGCATACGGTAGGGAATGAGAGGGATAGAAGTGGACCCTGAAAAGATCAAGGCCATTACCGAGATGCCCGCACCAAAGATAGAAAATGAAATTATAGTTTTTCTCAGGAAAATCCAGTATATCAGTCGATTCATTGGCAAGCTAACATTGGTATGTGAGCCCATCTTCAAGCTGTTGAGGAAGGACCAGCCTGTGGAGTGGAATGGGTAATGTCAAGAAGCCTTTGACAAAATCAAAGAATACTTGGTTAAACCGCCCATCTTGAAACCCCAAGGTCGGGCAAACCCTTGGTCGTGGAGTGGAATGGGTAATGTCAAGAACCCTTTGGCCATAGAACCCGAAGCACTGGGGGCGATGATGGTACAGGCAGATGAGACAGGGGTGGAACATGCAGTATACTACCTCAGTAAGAAGATGCTTTCGTACGAAGCCCGCTATCAAGAGGTGGAAAAGATATGTTTGGCGGTGATATGGGCTTCCCAAAAGTTGCGTCATTACTTCCAATCCTATAGGATACAAGTGGTAGCAAAGGAGAATCCCCTAAAGTAATTACAGTCAGTCCCTCACTGGTAGGGAAGTTGGGCAGATGGTTGGTCTTGCTGACAGAGTTTGATATAGAATACCTCACTTCTAAGGTAATCAAAGGGTGAGCCATAGCAGAATTCTTGGCATTACAACCCATAGAAGGAGATCAGTATAAGTTTGAATGCCCAGACGAGGAGGTTCAAGCCATAACGGTTCAGGGGTGGAAAATGTATTTCAACGGGGCGGTGAATTACAAATGAGCTGGAATAGGAATTGTGATAGTAACCCCCGAAGGAGAAACCCTACCTATAGCCAAAAGGTTGACGTTCGAAGTAACCAACAACATGGCTGAATATGAAGCATGTGTCTTTGGACTGAAAGCACTAATAGCCCTAAGAGCTAGAGACATAAAAGTTTATGGAGACTCGATGTTTGTAGTTCGACAGATGCGATGGGAATGGGAATTGAAGGAAGATCGGTTGAGACCCTACCTACTCCATCTCAATAAGTTGGCACAGGCTATCCTCGACTGTAAATTCCAACACTTGCCACGAGAAGAGAACCAAATGGCGGACGCACTAGCGACCCTAGCCGCAACTTGGGAAAACCCGAAAAAATTGGTAATGAGACCTCTTGTGCTAACAACAGCTAGCAGACATAGTTATGAGATAAAAAGAATCTTGGAAGTATAAGTCAACGATGGAAAACCTTGGTACTACGACATTCTGTAGTATCTAGAATGTGGAGAATTCCCAGAAGGAGAAGACAAGAAATATAGAATAGCCATTCAGAAATTGGCTTCCCAGTATGTGAGTTTGAGGGGAGAGCTGTATAAGAGACAAGCCAATGGCATCCAGCTGAAGTGTTTAAGAAAAGAAGAGGCTTAGAAGGTGATGGAAGAGGTGCACGTTGGAGTATGTGGATCGCACATGAATGGATTGAATTTTTCTCACAAGATAGTGAGACAAGTATTTTACTGGTCAACCATGAAAGCTGACTGCGCAAAGCTGGTGAAACATTGTCACGATTGCCAAGCACATGCCAACTTGAACCATCTACCGACTACATAATTGCACGGACTGTTAGAACCATGGTCTTTCTCAGCATGGGGTATTGACATGATTAGAGAAATCAGGCCACATGCATCAAATGGACACCGCTTCATAGTAGTGGCGGTAGACTATTTTTCGAAATGGGTGGAAGCCGAGTCATTCCATAATGTTACAGCAAAGAAGATGGCCAAGTTCATAGCCCATAATATAATATGTCGATACAGAATGCCACATCACATAATGACGTACAATGGAGTCCAATTTCAGGGAGAAACAAAGGTGATGTTGCAGAAATACGAGATATGGCATCACAAATCATCACCTTACAGGCCACAGACTAATGGGGCGGTAGAGGCGACCAACAAAACCATAAATAAAATACTAGCTAAGATGACCGGAAGTTATAAAGATTGGGCTGATAAACTACCGTATGCCCTGTGGGGGTATAGAACTTCGGTGAGAACGGTAACAGGAGCCACACCCTATGCTTTGGTTTATGGGATGAAGGCAGTGTTTGATGAGTGGTATTTATATCACTATTTCCCAATCATTTAATCTAATATTTTGTATAGTTTCTCGAGTTTTGTGAATGTTTTGATGTGTTTTGTGTTATTTTGTAGATAAATAAAGTTTCAGGACATTCTGGAGGTGATTTGGAGTAAAACAGTGAAAATTGGCGAAAAAGGGCATTTTGGTAATTTCCAGCGTCGCGCCGCCAGACCTTCAGCGTCGCGACGCCCAGCATGGCCTGATCTGCTAACGTGCGCCTGGTCAACTGATCAGGATTTGAGAAGTTTGACTTTGCTAAAATGTGCCGTGCCACGTATCACCATCACAACGAATCTCTGCTAACGTGCGCCGTGCCACGTGTCAACATCATATGCTGCCGACACTTTGACTTGACACGTGTCGCCTTGTCATCAGCCATGTCAGCGGTCAACGAGTCAACTCGCCATGTGTCACGCCACGTCATCAGACACGTCACAAGGTCAACGAAGTCAACTTGCCATGTCAGCATCAGCCAATCACAGCGTGACACGTGTCGCCACGTGTCGCAATCCTATTGTGCCGACAATTGCAACACACGCCAGAGCCACGTCATCGCCACGTCAGCGCCACGTCATCGCCACATCAGCATCCCGTCATCAATGACGTCATCACAATAATTGAGTCTTAGCCGCCTTGCCACGTGTCGCGTGAACAGTCAGCCGCCTTGCTACGTGTCGCCTTCTCATCGTGCCACGTCGACAAAATCCAGCGTCGCGACCCTGAGGGCTTGGCGTCGCGACGCTCGAACAGTGAAATTTTTGCCTATAAATTCAGCGCGAAATTTCAGATTTCAGACACCTCTCTCTCTCTTGATTTCTCTCTCTAGAATTTTTATTTTTTTTAGTTTTTAATTTTTAGTTTTGTAAATAATTTTAATTACTTTTTGTAATAATAGTAATTAATTTTTACTTTTTAATTCTTACAGTTTTTACTATTCATGAGAAAGTAATTTCCAGCTATGGTGAAAGGTAATTCTTTTACTGTTACTATTTAGATTAATCTCCCTTAAAAATAATATATTTACTAATTTAAAATACTGATTAATAAATGATACCGCTATATTGGTCGGTTGGCAATTTATTTTAATCTGGTTTAAACCTAACTTAAAAAGGATACCGCTATATTGGTCGGCTGGTAATTTAATTATGGTACCGCCTATATGGCTGGTTGGACTTAATTTGACTTAATCAGGATACCGCCAGATTGGTCGGTTGGTAAAATAATATCACAAGTTTATATATTATTTTATGGGAGATTTCTAAATAAGTAGTAGTAAAAGTAATTCCTTTTACCTTAGCATTTTATTTTATTTTACTTTTCAGTTTTACTTTATGTCTTTTACTTTTCAGTATTTTTACTTTATGTCTTTTATTTTTCAGTTACTAGTCCTAGTTATGTGTTAGTTATCTAGGGTTGTGATGATTTCTAATATCACCGTATTAAAAAAGGGTTAGATTATAGTTGGGGTAATTAAAAGAGTTATTTGTTGAGTCATAATCTTAATGCTTTTTATTAACCGATCACTAATAAAATTGATTAGGTAAACTTAAAATGAACTAGACATAGGGATTTTAAGTTTAAGACCTTAGTCTCAACAACCCACGATCTTCCTTAAGGATAGATAACTGATGAGTGGTAAAACTATCACTATTTCCCACTCATTTAACTTAATATTTTGTATAGTTTCTTGAGTTTTGTGAATATTTTGATGTGTTTTGTGTTATTTTGTAGATAAATAAAGTTTCATGACATTCTGGAGGTGATTTGGAGCAAAACTGTGAAATTTGGCAAAAGGGGTATTTTGGTAATTTTGGACGTCCCGACACAAAAGGGTATTTTGGTAATTTTGGACGTCCCGACACAAAAGGGTATTTTGGTAATTGTCCCGACACCGAAATAAAATTTCAAGACATTCTGGAGGTGATTTGGAGCAAAACTGTGAAATTTGGCAAAAGGGGTATTTTGGTAATTTCGGACGTCCCGACGCAAAGGGTATTTTGGTAATTTTGGGCGTCTGCCACGTGTCAAAGATTCAACGAGCCGTCTTTTTTAGCACACCACGCCACGTGTCAAAATTTCAGCGATTCAAGAAATAATAATAATAAAATAATAAAAATCAGAAAAATAATAAAAAATTCGAAAATCAAAAAATAATAATAAAAAATTAGATTTTTTTGCCTATAAATAGATTTCGAATTTTTAGTTTCAAATGTACCTCTTCCTCTGAAATCCTTATAAATAAAATAGAGTTCTTCTTATTTTCTTCTTTTATTCAGTTTTATTTGCGCTTTGTAGTAGTAATTCTATCCATCCATGAGGGGGTAACCTCTTCATGCTGAGGTAATAAGGTAATTCTTTTACTATTGCTTTTTAGATTAATCTCCCTTAAAATATGATATATAAACTATTTAAAATCAGATTAATAAAGGATACCGCCATTCCGGACGGTTGGTTATTTAATTTAATCTGGTTAACCTGACTTAATGAGGATACCGCCACACTGGACGGTTGGTTTAAGTTTATATTTCTGTTCCGCCTTATGGCTGGTATATTTGAATTTGACTTAATCAGGATACCGCCATTCTGGACGGTTGGTTTAAAATATCACAAGTTAATATATTATTATTTTATGGGAGATATCTAAATAGTATATAGTAGAAGTTATTTCCTTTTACCTTAGCATTTCATTTATTTATTTTAATTACTTTCTGCAATTTCATTTTTTGTCTTTTAAGTTTATATCAGCTTTAGTTATGTGTTGTAACTAAGTTAAATATCTAGGGTTGTGATTAAATCTAATATCACCGGATTTAAAAAGGGTTAGATTATAGTTGGGGTAATTAAAAGAGTTATTTGTTGAGTCATAATCTTAATGCTTTTTATTAACCGATCACTAATAAAATTGATTAGGTAAACTTAAAATGAACTAGACATAGGGATTTTAAGTTTAAAACCTTAGTCTCAACAACCCACGATCTTCCTTAAGGATAGATAAACCTTTAATAGATTTCCTTACATGATAGGAGTATACCTGTCGGGCGGGGGTAGTCTTAATTGGAACTTAACCTTAATGAATCTAGGTAATTTAATTGACATAGACATATGGTTCAATTGGATTATACTAGGTATTTGTAAATGATCATTCGGAAGAGGCTTTTACATAATTTAGTGTTCCAGATTAATAATTCAATATTTTACCCAACTATAATATAACTACTTCATCTTTTAATAGATATTAGAAAGATTCACAACCCTAGATCTTTAAGTCTTTTATTTTCCTTAGTATTTTCTTGTGTCTTTTTATTTTTATTTATTTTGCAATACCACATTCAACCAAACAAACAAACAATCTCTCTATTCTCCATTTAATTAGATATTTGTAAATAAATAGATTCAACAATTAATAACAATAGTAGGAATTAAGTCCTCGTGGGATCGATATTTTTATACTACTTGAACGATACGTGCGCTTGCGTTATACGTGTGTGTTTACGCCGGTCAATAACCCTTTAATAGATTTCCTTACAGGATAGGAATATACCTGTCGGGCGGGGGTAGTCATAATTGGAACTCAATCTTAATGAATATAGGGAATTTAATTGACATAGACATATGGTTCAATTGGATTATACTAGGTATTTGTAAATGATCATTCGGAAGAGGCTTTTACATAATTTAGTGTTCCAGATTAATAATTCAATAATTTACCTAACTATGGTTTAACTACTTCATATTTTAAATGATATTAGAATGATTCACAACCCTAGATTTTTGTGTCTTTTGTATTTTCTTTAGTATTTTCTTTTATCTTTTTATTTATTATTTATTTAGCAACGCCACAATCAACCAATCAATCAAACAATCATTCTCTTCTCCATTTAATTAGATATTTGTAAATAAATAGATTCAACAATTAATAACAACAGTAGGAATTAAGTCCTCGTGGGATCGATATTTTTATACTACTTGAACGATACGTGCGTTTGCGTTATACGTGTGTGTTTACGCCGGTCAAGTTTTTGGCGCCGTTGCCGGGGACTTATATTTCTTGAGTTGTTAATTTTGAAACTATCTAATTTACTTATATCTAATTTTCTTTCTTTTATTTTGTAATTTTTATTTCTTTTGTTTTCAGGTGATTAAAAAAATGGAACAGTATTGGGAGATTAAAAAATCACGAACTTTACAAGAAGATACACCCCAAATCTGGGAGCAACAGTCCGATTTTCTGAGGCCTGTTGTTGAGCCCAATGACTATCACTGGATGTCAGAACCAAACAATACTACATTTGCTATTCAGAACTCAATGTGGAGATGTGACATATGTAATGGTAACCACCCAAGCGATTATTGCGAGTACAACTACAATTCAGGGTGGCAGAGCTATCAAAATCATTCATGGTACGAAGAACTATCATATTTTCCATCTTATCCACCATCTTCCTTCGATCCTTATCAAGAACCACAACAATCCGAGGAAGATCAATTAATTCACATGTTCAAAGAACAGGAAGCTCGATTTGATGCACAAATTCAGAGTAACGCAGGATCCATACAGAGAATGACAGATCAGATCAGACAATTAACAGAAAACCAGAACATCATACCTCAAGAACCAGTTTCAGATGACACTGATGAAGCCTTCGAGAACCCAGAAATCCACAATGACACCTTAACAGAGGAGAAGGCTGAGCAGTATCAACAGCCAGAGGTATCAGTTCAGGAACCCGAACCGACAAAGTCTCGATTTTATTTCAATTATTCAGATTCTGACGAGGATGAACTGAGCTGTTTGTACCAAATATATCAAAAATTGAGGATGGAATTCTGTATCCTCAAAATGAAGATCTTGGAGATTCCATTGCACAAATGTTTGATGAAGATCTACCTGAGCCAATCATTTCAACCAGATCAGAGGATGAAGACCTAAAAACTGACATTTCTTTTCAGGTTGAAAATTTTGAAACATGTATTTCACAGATGACAGATGATGAACTTAATGCAGAAATTTTCAAATACATCTGTGAAGAAAAGGTGGAGCAAGAAACCGAGCAAATAGAAGAGCAAATATCTGACTTTATTAAAGATCCAGAGCATTCAGGAAAAACATCGCTGTTTTGGGGAGTACAAATCAAAGATATCAACCAGAAGCTTGAAAGAATGGAATTTCCATTCCAAGTCAAGCATCATACGAGACCTCCTGATTTTCTTTCTTTCTTTGCAGGAACCACTGGAGCAACAAAGATCAAAAAGGTGGCACGAGCAATGACTGAGACAAAATTATTTTGGCCACTTTACCGTTGGAAGAGACCCTTCAAAAGTAACGCTCACGGGATTGTCTTTAATCGGACATCCAAAACGACATTGAAACCTCCTTAACAGATGAATTTCAGTCACGTCTGGCTGAAGACGAAAAATTTAGCGCTAGCAGGGAGGCAACCCATGCAATATGTTGTAATTTATTTATTTATTTATTTATTTTTGTGTGTGAACTTTTTAATTTTGTGTGAGTTTTGCAGGAAAAATTAAAATGGAATTTATCAGGACAAAGCAAACCAGAACAAGCGGGATTTTCACAAAATAAAAATTTGACAAAATCACGAAGATACAAAGTTAATCCAGAAAAGACGGCCGAGTAAGAAGTCTACTCTTGGGACGTGTCCCTATGGATTTATCTGTCGCAAGACTTGGTTTTGCCAAAAAAAAAAAAAAAATTATCCCTCAAAATTACCGAGCGTCGCGACGCACGACCAATTTCAGCGTCGCGACACTGGTTTGTTTACAGGCCTAAAACCAGCAGCCACCACGCACGAATCACTCCTCCTTCTTCACAGATCTCACCATTTTCTCTCAACCCATCACTCAAACAGCAACCGAACCAGAAGCCATCAACTGAGACCAAAACCGAGATCCATCACAGCCACTTCAACCACAACCAAAGATCTACCAGAACCAGAAACCCACCATGGCCGAGCCTATCACCAAGATTCACCTCGCCCAAACCGCAACCACTCACCAAACCAGCAACCCCATAACCGAGCCCTTCCTTCGCCGAATCAAAACCGAGCCACCAACACCCAAGATCCAGCCAGCCGAGACCCACCAAACCGAGAGTATTTGACCGAGATCTATCAACCCATCATCATCTTCCTCTTCGAAATCAATCTCCAACCCAAAACCGCAAAAGCTGAGAACCTCCACAGCAACCCAATCGCCGAACGTATCAACAACCACCGCGAGCCACCCTTGCCGTGACCGAGCCCTTCCTTCGCCGAATCAAAACCGAACCAGCCATCACTGCCGTCCAGCCACCTCACCGAGACCGAAACTGACATCACCAAACCAGATCCAAGCTACCACTGCCAACCACAGATCAGCCGTAAGCCACCCTTGCCGAAACCGAGATCCACCAGCCACGCCACTGCCAAAACGAACAAAGCCGAGATACCCAAACCGTGAATCACCAAGACAGTCACCTAACCCACGATCAAAACCCTCCATAATCAGATCTGATTTGTGTGGTTAATTTGTGTGGTTAATTTTGAAAATTGGATGTTACAGGTTTTGAAATTTTGGCAGTAAAGGGGATAATTGAAAAATTAATGAGTTTGGGTTGATTTTGTTGAAATTGGAGGATTGTGAATTTAGAAGTTTAGCGGTGAATAACTGGCTGAATTCTGAGTTTAGAAATTGCCAGATCGATGGAATTTTGTAGAATTGGGGGCGAAGTTTGACATTGTGGTGATTTTTGAAGTGTTAGTTGTATGATGAATTTGGGGAAATTTTGAGTTTTTAGAGGAGACTCTGTCGAAATTTTCACTAAAAAATGATCAATTATCGATCGTGGTAAAAAAAACGTAAATTTAACATAAATTTTTCCTATCGGTAATTTTTCCTGTAAAATTTCAGCTGACCAGGTATTATCTTCTAAACTCTTTTGTGTATACATAGTGTGAACTTTTTAATTTTGTGTGTTATTTTTGTAGGGAAAAGCACAAACGAAGCATTTTAAGACAGAAAGAATTATGTTTGGCAATCAAAGATGAGAAACAATTCATTAGCGATGGCTGAACAAGGAATAAAATCTTGAGACAAATCCTAATGAATTTATACTACGCAAGTAGTGTATTGCGTACACAATTCCGTTGCCTTAATTATTACTTTGATTCGCTTTTCCTTTGTAATTATCTTTATTTTCGTAGACAGGATCCAGACTTTTTGACCTTTCACGATTTCTTTTGTTGTTTAGCTAACAAGCGTCCTCTGGAAGAAACTTGTGCTATTATTGTATTCACCCCTTTCAGGTACTATAAATTCAGCCCGTCATTGCACTTTTGAAGGCATCCATAATTGAGAAAGAAATACATAAAAAAAAATGGAAGCCACTTCAAGAAGACGAGTTGAGAACATCTGTGTGTTTTGTGGTAGCACTGTTGGTACTAAACCACAATACATAGAAGCAGCACATGAATTGGGTCGAGTCTTAGCCGCAAGGAATATGCACTTAATATATGGCGGAGGTAATCTTGGACTAATGGGGATTGTTTCAAAGGCCGTACAGGAAGGAGGCAGTCACGTTTTGGGAATCATCCCAAAACCCTTGGCAGAAGCAAATCTTATTGAACCAACAAACGGAGAGGAACTGATCGTGCCAGGTATGTCTGAACGTCTGGTAGAAATGATTAACCGTGCTGATGCTTTTATTGCTTTGCCAGGTGGCTTGGGCACATTGGAGGAAATTTTTATTGTACTATCTTGGGCGAACCTAAACATACACCAGAAACCAATTGGGCTGTACAACGTTGATGGGTTTTATGATTTTCTTTGTGTGTTTCTTGATGATGCTCGGAGAAATGGGTTCGTGTCGAAACCTATGAAAGAACTCCTCTTTACTGCCAGAACTGCACCGGATCTAATTGACCAACTCGTAGCCTATGAACCAAAAGTTGACCCTATCATATCAAAGATAAATTGGTCTGAGGACGATCGTGGTAAGAAGCGACGAATAAATTGGATATTAACCTTTAATTTCCTGTAGAATTTCAACTAATCAGGTACGATTTTCTACACTCTTCTTCTACTTTTTAAGACATTGGGGACAATGTCTCATTTAGGTTTGGGGGTGAGGTATAGTTATTAGTACTTGTTTGTGTGTTGTTTATTTTTAGTCCAAAATTTTTCGAAAAATACAAAAAAATTGTAAATTTTTCAAAAATTACAAAAATATTTTGCATTTTTGTGTTTTTATTTTAACTAAAAAGGTGAAATTGGTAAGAAATAGCTGAGTAAGGAGTTTCCACTCTTGAGACGTATTTCAAACCATTTATTTCGAAACAAGTTAATTTTTGTTTATTTCATTTTGAATTATTTAATTTGTGAATTCTCCATAATACTGACTAAAATGAATCTTCATATGTTCATTTGACAGGTATTATCAACATGCATAGTAACATACAGACATGAGCTGTAATTGAAAAGTTTGTAATATTCCGTGCTCTAGTTTAATTGGATGAAGCATCTATAAAAAGTAGTGGAATAATAAAAAAAAAAAATAAAAAAATTTCTGATGTACAAAAATAAAGTATCTAAGATCCGGGTTATTAAGTCTGTAAGGGTGTTTTAACACCTAGTGCCCTAAAACCAACTGGTTTGGGAGTCATTGGCCCAAAGCTCGCTACATGGATCAAAGATACTGCAAAATATTCATATCTGAAGTCTGAGTAATTAAGTTCGTAGGGGTGTCTTAACACCTGGTGCCCTAAAGCCAACTGGTTTGGGAGTCACCAACCCAAAGCTCGCTACATAGACGGAAGGTATAATATATAAATAAAAAGTCAAAATTCAGAAAAATCAAAGAAAAAAATCAGAAAAATTATTCCATTGCTACAAAAAGGTGTGAAATCTGATAGAACTTTAGGACAAAAATATTACTCTCTTATCAACTGCACTTATGACTGTTGTGGGCAAAAATGAGTTGTTTAATATTATGTTGACTGTGTATATGAAGAATGGTAAAAATAATCGGAGAATTTACTTATTCGGTAATTTAGAAAGAAACAAAACAACTAGTAACTTGTAGTAGAAGTTTCACCTGATTAGTCATTAACTTCTATTCTCTTGTCTTTTCGCTTTTGTGTGCATTAGTTTTAACTAACTTTTTACTTTTGTAAAATGTTTGTGGGTATCATTGCTGTAAACCCTCACGAGACTACAACTCGTCCACTAGGGACACCTAGGGGTTTAAAGGCTTGTTGCATATGCTAAATGCAACCGTGATCCCTACGAAAAAGGCTTAGTTAAATTTTATTATGTTATTTTATTCTGTATTTTGCTCGAGGACTAGCAAAATGTTAGGTTTGGGGGTGTGATGAGTGGTATTTATATCACTATTTCCCAATCATTTAATCTAATATTTTGTATAGTTTCTCGAGTTTTGTGAATGTTTTGATGTGTTTTGTGTTATTTTGTAGATAAATAAAGTTTCAGGACATTCTGGAGGTGATTTGGAGTAAAACAGTGAAAATTGGCGAAAAAGGGCATTTTGGTAATTTCCAGCGTCGCGCCGCCCAGACCTTCAGCGTCGCGACGCCCAGCATGCGCTGAATCTGCTAACGTGCGCCTGGTCAACTGATCAGGATTTGAGAAGTTTGACTTTGCTAAAATGCACCGTGCCACGTGTCACCATCACAACGAATCTGCTAACGTGCGCCGTGCCACGTGTCAACATCATATGCTGCCGACACTTTGACTTGACACGTGTTGCCTTGTCATCAGCCATGTCAGCGGTCAACGAGTCAACTCGCCATGTGTCACGCCACGTCATCAGACACGTCACAAGGTCAACGAAGTCAACTTGCCACGTCAGCATCAGCCAATCACAGCGTGACACGTGTCGCAATCCTATTGTGCCGACAATTGCAACACACGCCAGAGCCACGTCATCGCCACATCAGCATCCCGTCATCAATGACGTCATCACAATAATTGAGTCTTAGCCGCCTTGCCACGTGTCGCGTGAACAGTCAGCCGCCTTGCTACGTGTCGCCTTCTCATCGTGCCACGTCGACAAAATCCAGCGTCGCGACGCTGAGGGCTTGGCGTCGCGACGCTCGAACAGTGAAATTTTTGCCTATAAATTCAGCGCGAAATTTCAGATTTCAGACACCTCTCTCTCTCTTGATTTCTCTCTCTAGAGAGAGTTTCTCTCTCTAGAATTTTTATTTTTTTAGTTTTTAATTTTTAGTTTTGTAAATAATTTTAATTACTTTTTGTAATAATAGTAATTTAATTTTTACTTTTTAATTCTTACAGTTTTTACTATTCATGAGAAAGTAATTTCCCAGCTAGGGTGAAAGGTAATTCTTTTACTGTTACTATTTAGATTAATCTCCCTTAAAAATAATATATTTACTAATTTAAAATACTGATTAATAAATGATACCGCTATATTGGTCGGTTGGCAATTTATTTTAATCTGGTTTAAACCTAACTTAAAAAGGATACCGCTATATTGGTCGGTGGTAATTTAATTATGGTACCGCCTATATGGCTGGTTGGACTTAATTTGACTTAATCAGGATACCGCCAGATTGGTCGGTTGGTAAAATAATATCACAAGTTTATATATTATTTTATGGGAGATTTCTAAATAAGTAGTAGTAAAAGTAATTCCTTTTACCTTAGCATTTTATTTTATTTTACTTTTCAGTTTTACTTTATGTCTTTTACTTTTCAGTATTTTTACTTTATGTCTTTTATTTTTCAGTTACTAGTCCTAGTTATGTGTTAGTTATCTAGGGGTTGTGATGATTTCTAATATCACCGTATTAAAAAAGGGTTAGATTATAGTTGGGGTAATTAAAAGAGTTATTTGTTGAGTCATAATCTTAATGCTTTTTATTAACCGATCACTAATAAAATTGATTAGGTAAACTTAAAATGAACTAGACATAGGGATTTTAGTTTAAGACCTTAGTCTCAACAACCCACGATCTTCCTTAAGGATAGATAACCCTTTAATAGATTTCCTTACAGGATAGGAATATACCTGTCGGGCGGGGGTAGTCATAATTGGAACTCAATCTTAATGAATCTAGGTAATTTAATTGACATAGACATATGGTTCAATTGGATTATACTAGGTATTTGTAAATGATCATTCGGAAGAGGCTTTTACATAATTTAGTGTTCCAGATTAATAATTCAATAATTTACCTAACTATGGTTTAACTACTTCATCTTTTAAATGATATTAGAATGATTCACAACCCTAGATTTTTGTGTCTTTTGTATTTTCTTTAGTATTTTCTTTTGTCTTTTTATTTATTATTTATTTAGCAACGCCACAATCAATCAACCAATCAATCAAACAATCATTCTCTTCTCCATTTAATTAGATATTTGTAAATAAATAGATTCAACAATTAATAACAACAGTAGGAATTAAGTCCTCGTGGATCGATATTTTTATACTACTTGAACGATACGTGCGCTTGCGTTATACGTGTGTGTTTACGCCGGTCAGTGTTACCAGTGGAAGTAGAGATATAGTCAATGCGGGTACTAGCAGAGGCAGGATTGCCTGAGCAGGAATGGGCCTCGCAAAGGTTCGAACAACTAGTATTACTGGATGAGAAAAGTATAAAGGCCTTGCACCACATGCAGCTATACCAGAAAAGGTTGGCCATGGCGTTCAACAAAAAGATGCGTCCCACCAAGATCAGAGAATGTGATTTAGTCCTCAAGCAGTCGAAGCCACTGATAATGGACCCAAGGGGAAAGTTCAGGCCCAATTGGGAAGAGCCTACCTAGTCAATAAGATG
The DNA here is from genome assembly GCA_019454045.1 of Zanthoxylum bungeanum. Taxonomy (NCBI): domain Eukaryota; kingdom Viridiplantae; phylum Streptophyta; class Magnoliopsida; order Sapindales; family Rutaceae; genus Zanthoxylum; species Zanthoxylum bungeanum. Next base: position 52,068 of record SKCR01009123.1, read on the forward strand.
ATGTGGAATGGGGTAGTGAGACTGTCAGATTTGAAAGGGAACGAGTTCATCGAGCCCATCAACGTGGACAGGCTGAAACAATACTTTTCTATACAAAAATAGAGAAAAACCCGTTGGGTGTAAAATTCGCAAAGGACAGACTAATCAAAATATAGAGCATGAATGGGCAAGAAAAATGGTTAATTGTAAAATCCGTGAGGAACAGTTAGCGACAGAGGTATCCTTGCAATGCAGTTCATTATTTCCTACATATGTAGTAAGAAGTAATGCAAATGCCTTTATTGAAACAAATGTTCAAGATGTTTATAGATTGCATAAATCCCAGCTATCCGGGAAAAATTAGAGTCAAGTAATCACAAAACACGTCTTTTGTTTCTTAGATGCTGGACCAAAGTCAGGAGATCTAGGAGAAGAACTCCAGGAATGGAGAGGAACCTTGGGAATGAGGACGAGCAACTCCAAAAATGGAGAACAAACTCGGGAATGAAGACGAGCAAAGAACCTTGAGAATTATGACAAACCTGAAAAAAGAAGAAAAAAATTAAATTAAAAACCTGAAAAGGTGACTCAGACAAGATAGAACAATCCGTTAAGTTGAAAATCTGAAAGGACAGCTTAGGAAAAAGATTGAACAAACCTGTAAAATAAGGAAAGCTTCGGGAATCAGAAGACATGATTTTCAGTATCCGAGAAGAGTAATAAGAGAAAAATGCAAGCCGAGAATGGCAAAAAACTCCTCAGGAAGAGGGCATATTTCGAAATCTGGGAATCAGAAGACATGATTTTCAGTATCCCAAAAGGATGAGGACACTTTCAAAACGACATAATCCACCTTGACCCGGTGCAGGTAGCGGAGAGCAGAAAGCTGAGCCAGGTCTGGGGATGACTAGTCTACCACCCCGCGAATGAGGGACACAACAGGATCTTGAGCCATGGGACCAAAGAGAACTTAGCAATATCGGTGAATAATGATTCATAAAAAAAAATAAGGCCCATTGGAACAAAGCCAAAAAAAAAAAAACGTAGGCTCCAAAGAATATTGCAAAGCCGTCCAATCAAGGAGAAGCATAATAGGTGCTAAAGACAAAACCAAACCCACGACGCTCATTGTAAGCAGGCTGCCAAAACCCGAAAAAGAAGATTGGGAACCACACGGTAATTGAGTACCAAACGTATAAGCTACCACATGCCATTCTACACGCAACCTTCTGTCGAATCTAACATAAAGCCTTGCGAGTTGATCAACATTCCAAGAAGTCCACGTGCCATCATGGGTCCCATAAAAGTGGAGCACGAATGGGTAGTCACAATAAAATCACCTTCTCCAAAACCACATTATTTGTTGCAAACGACACCAAGACCCTTGCGATAAGGAACATATTTATCATCAGGATGACTATTCACGGCCTTCAGGATACCTTGATAGAAGTCAAAATCACCATTTGCAAAAGACGTTCCATTCCTATACTTTTATAAGACTTGCTATCACCGTAAGACCAAAGGTAGTGCCCTTAGGAATGTTCCCATTGGAGGCGGTCACAGGAAAAATAAAGAACTCATCATCAACTCATGTGTCAGCGGCTCCTTTTGGAAAGCCACCATCATCAAATTCCACACTTTGATCGTACGGTCCCACAAGGCCGAAATAATGGTGGGCTGAAGCGTGCTAGGGTTGAATCTAACACAAGAAACCCATTCAGTGTGAGCATCCCCTTCTTGAATCATGTACTTGCACTCACCAAGTGTGTTCCACAACTTGATCGTACGATCTCGAGAAGCCGAGACGATCCGACAGTTGTCGATCGAGAAAGAGACTGATAGAACATCCATTATGTAGCCGACGAAGCGGCGAGCGGAGACGTCTGTTGCCAGATCCTATAGACGGAGCTCGTCACCCCAGGAACCAACGAACAGGCCGTCGGTTGATAGAATGACATCCTGCACGAAATGAGAGTGGCCAGTCGAACGACTTCATGGCACACCGTATGTTTTTTTTTCCTCATTGGTGAGGTTCCAAAGGATGATGGACTTGTCACGGGAGGCTGTCACGATCATGTCAGAGTTGTCATTTGGAGCGGCGATCACCGTCACTATGTCGGTGTGGGCCTGCATGGTTCCTCTGAGCACAAGACCTTCAGCCATTTTCAAACTGGCAATATGGTCTCATTCGACACTACGAAATGTTCCTATTTTGGAAGACCATCAGTCGACAAATATAAAGGTGCAAGCTCACCTATTGGAAAGAGACAAACCATTCATGGCCTAGCCAACATGCACTTTAGTGCCCTTCATACAAGCACAGCACATGTCAGCTCAAATATCTTGCATGTCTCAATTTAAGGATGATTGGCTCACATGGCTTATATGGCTCATTTTTGGATGTTGGCTCGCATGGCCCATTTGTTGACCAACCTTTTACCGTAGGCGCATTATACATAAAATACGAATGCCTTTAATTTAGGAGAGGATGCCATTCGACGGAAAATCCATACGACAGCATGAAAGAATCCAGTCTACATGGTTTATGGCATGACCAGTGCAATTCAACCTTTGCTCCAGACTATAATATTTCAGACATCCCATTCGACACTAGGATGATGTAGTCTCGGATCAAGGAAGATGCTTCAAATGAAGATACACCATGGGGTGATGTCCCACTCGACATTACAAAGCTGTAGACTCCACTCATGGAGGAAGCTCTAAATGAAGGTTCATCATGAGATGGATGTCCTACTGGACACTACACTCAGCATTGGGCGAATGTTTCACTCGATGTGACACGTAAAATGCATGATACTTATTTAAGATCCCATTCGACAAGACATGGATGTCACATTCCTTAGAAGACATTGAAGGATTATCATCTCCTTCGGATGATATGAGAGGTCCAGTCAACCAACCATTATCAGGTTAGGTATGAAGATCCTCATAAAAATTTATTGGATTCATTCGACCGTGTCTCATGGACCTTCGACAGGTCCATTCGATAAGAATCTCATGTGCATGTAGAGTGAAGATTATTCTCGACCTTCATCAAGTTCCTTCCATTATAGTCTCATGGAACAATGTAGTCTCATTACGAGAGTGATGGGTGATAACCTTAACAGACCTTCATCAGGTCCATTCGATAGTAGTCTCGTAGAAGAGAGAGGAGTGATGACTTTTATCAAGTCTCATGGACCAATTTCAGGTTTAGTAGTATGAGAAGGAAAAGCTCTTGGACCTTTATCAGGTCTGTAGAGTAAAGACTCTCATAGACCTTCATCAGGTCTGGTAATGTAAGGACTCCCATAGACTGTCATCTTGTTTAGTAGAATAATAAGTAGAGATCATTTTGGACCTTCATCAGGTCTAGTAGAGTGATGACTATTGTACGCATTCATCAAGTCTAGTGGAAAGTAGTTTTTCTTGAATATCTTCATCACAACTAGTGGAGGGTAGTTTCTCATAGGCCACCATTCAGCGAAACATTACAGGTATAGATTTTTATTCGTGAACATATTCTAGTGACCACAGACATATATGCATGTCGTATGACGAGTCGAGTTGTAGACATTGATTACACATGTCGTATGACTTATATCTTCCTGGTCTCATCAAGTCCAGTCGACCGGGGACATCCCCCATGGACTCATGTCGAGTCAAGTTATAGACATGGACTACACATGTCGTATGACTTATATCCTGAACCTTCATCTGGTTCAGTTGACCGGGGACATCCCCCATGGACTCAAGACGAGTCGAGTTGTAGACATGGATTACACATGTCGTATGACTTATATCTTCCTAGTCACATCAAGTCTAGTCGACCGGGGACATCCCCCATGGACTCATGTCGAGTCAAGTTATAGCCATGGACTACACATGTCGTATGACTTATACCCTGAACCTTCATCTGGTTCAGTTGACCGTGGACATCCCCCATGGACTCATGTCGAGTCAAGTTATAGACATGGACTACACATGTCGTATGACGTATCCTGAACCTTCATCTGGTTCAGTCGACCGGGGACATCCCCCATGGACTCATGTAGAGTCAAGTTTATTATCTCAACCATCATCTGGTTCGGTCGAATGGATACTTCCCCGATGGCTCTGGTAGAGTCAAGTTCATTATCTTGACCATCATCTGGTTCGGTAGACTGAGTACTTCCCAAATGGCTCATGTAGAGTCAAGTTCATAACTTGACATTCGTCTGGTTCAATCAATAGGCAGCATCAATTCTCGAGTACACCTACATACTATGGCATCGTTCCAGGAAACACACGCGTCAAGTAATCTCCAAGCCAATGACTCTTTGACGTAAAGAGTAGGGGATAAACTGTACGGGCCAAATTTGGGCCCAAGGGTAAAATCAACATTTTACCCAAGGCCAACCACCAAGCCCAAACCCATTAGTGAGTCCGGCCCGAAAGCAAAATATCAAACCAAAAGGCCTCATGGGCCGAAGCCCATTGTCATCAAGAGAACTAAACGAACACCAGTTACCAGATCAAGAGAAAACCTAAACTCATAAACGTCATCATAAAGTCGACAATTTCTAGAGATAAACAACAATCATAATATCGTCAGTTACCAGACATAAATCATCCATTAAGTCGCCAGTTACAATGACTCCAACGGGCAGAAGAGAGACCCGACATCAGAGGGCCTATAAAAGAGAAGAGCGAAGACATAGGGGGGACATCACAGAGCACTACTTCTTACCCCTCGAGAAGTCATAAAACCCTGCCCTCATGGCAACCAAATAGAGATTAAGGTATTACTTGAAACCTTATTCCTCTCACTATAGTTTTTATTCAGACTACTGACTTGAGCGCCGGAGTGCCCCCGGCACCCACCACACCGGTGGGCAGTCTACTCCCGCTCACTCTACCTTTGTCTTGCAGGATCGCTAGTGCCCCAAACCTACAAATTCTGATTGTGGACCTCGGGCGAAAACCAGCTTCCACAGTAGCCAATTCTGAAAGGACGGTAGTGCGGTCTGTACTTGGGATACAACTCCAAGTGCCACTCGAGAAATACTTATACATGCGTGATTAACCGCCATTTTTGTTTGATGTTTACTTATTAACGATTTTCCTGTTTTTGATTATTCATTATAATTTTCGTTATCGCATCTCGTATTTCTTAATTTAATATGTTTTTGGAACTATTTTATTGTGGTTATTAATATTTATGGGTGTGTAAATTTGTGGTTATTTGAATTTCCTTGTATGAACTGCATAAGACTTGGCTATACCATTGTGTGAACCCGTCCATTATACTGGCATAATTAAGGGACCATTCTGAACCCAACGGTTTGAGGTATTCCCTTGCGAGGGGTGAGTGCGGCCTTAATTCTTTCACAGTTCACACTGGGTGGCGACTCCTTTATTCTCTGGTTTAGTCCCCTACGGGCTACTCCGTACTCTGTACGGGCTGCGAGCCCAACTGTGTCATGGTAGCCGAACATCATAGGCATAACAGTAAACCCCACTTCACTCCTACAACATGATATAACAAAAGCATATAAGTTTTCATGGATGACTTCTCAGTATTTGGAGACTCATTCGATCAGTGCTTGCAAAATCAGGAAAAAATGTTACAAAGATGTGAAGATACAAATCTGGTACTGAACTGGGAGAAATGCCAATTCATGGTGCAGGAAGGCATTATCATGGGACATCGGATCTCACAGAAAGAAATTGAGGTAGACAAACCAAAGATCGAGACGATAGAGAAATTACCTCCACCATCATCTGTCAAATGGATTCAAAGTTTTCTCGGGCATGCAGGATTTTACAGGAGATTTATCAAAGACTTCTCCAAGATTGCTAAACCATTATGCCATCTGCTGTAAAAAGACGTGCCTTTCCACTTCACCAAAGAATGCCACCATGTTTTTGAGCTCTTAAAACATAAATTGGTCTCTGCAACATCATAATAGCACTAGACTGGACGCTTCCATTTGAAGTGATGTGCGATGCTAGTGATTTTGCTGTAGGTGCAGTTTTGGGGCAACGTAAGGCGAAATTTTTTCACAACATTTACTACGCCAGCAAGACTTTGAATGAAGCACAACTCAACTACACAAAAACTGAAAAGGAGTTGATCGCAGTTGTGTTTGCTTTTGATAAATTCTACTCCCATTTGTTGGGTCCTAAAGTGGTTGTCTACATAGATCATTTTGCAATCAAATACCTGATCGCGAAGAAAGATGCCAAGCCTAGATTAATCCGTTGGGTGCTTCTACTGTAAGAATTTGACGTGGAGATTCGAGACAGGAATGGGAAAGGAAATCAATTGGCAGATCATTTGTCAAGGCTAAAAAATAGAGGTACAACTAGCACTGAGCTAACAATCAAAGAAAATTTTCTAGATGAACATTTATTTGCCATCAAGCAGCAGGAAGTCCCATGGTATACTGAATATGTGAACTACATAGTATCGGGGAAATGGACACATCAGCAATGGAAAAAAATTTCAAATAAGTCAAGCATAATGTCTGGGATGAGTCGTACCTATTCAAACATTGTGCTGATCAATTATTTCAGCGTTGTGTACCACTTGAGGAGGTTAATATTGTCCTGCAATATTGTCATTCATGATCATATGGCAGACACTTTAGCGGAGAAAAAACTGCGGCCAAAGTGCTGCAATCAGGTTTGTTCTGGCCCATATTGTTTAAAGATGCTCACTTATTCGTTCTTTAATGTGATAGGTGTCAGAGAACGAGAAATATTTCGAGAAGAAATGGAGGACCTCTTCAAAGCATTCTCGAAGTGGAGATATTTGATGTATGGGGGATTGACTTTATGGGACATTTTGTTCCATCATATAGAAACCTGTAAATTCTGGTTGCAGTAGACTACGTCTCCAAATGGGCTGAAACAACAGCACTGCCATCAAATGACTCCAAAGTGGTGTTAAAATTCATCAAAAAGAATTTTTCACTCTCTTCGGAACACCTCGAGTGATCATCAGTGATAGTGGCGCACACTTCTGTAACAGATACTTCAATGCACTCCTAGCCAAATACGGAGTTACTCATAAAGTTGTCACTGCTTACTATCTGTAGTCAAGTGCTCAGGTTGAAGTTTCCAATAGAGAAATCAAAACAATCTTGGAGAGAACCGTTAGTTCAACAATGAGGGACTTGTCTACAAAGTTGGATGACGCATTATAGGCCTACCGGACAGCTTACAAGACACCCATTGGAATGTTCCCATATCGACTGTTGTTTGGGAAAGCATGCCATCTGCATGTGGTGCTTGAACATAAAGTGTATTGGGCACTGAAGAAGCTAAATTTGGATCTGTAAGAAGCCAGGAGAGAAACGACTCCACCAAGTGAATGAATTGGAGGAATTTTGCTTCCATGCTTATGAGAATGCCAAACTGTACAAAGAAAAGACCAAGAAGTGGCATGATAAGAAAATAGTACGCAGACAACTGGAACCAGGGCAGCAGGTATTGTTATACAACTCAAGGTTGAAACTTTTCTCTGGCAAGCTGAAATCACGGTAGTCAGGTCCATTTGTAATCACCCAAGTTTTACCATACGGAGCCATTGAGCTACATGACCACATCTCCAACAACACATTCAGGGTCAACAGCCAACGTGTCAAGCACTATTGTGGAGAATCATTTGAGTGACAAAAAGAGAGCCTCACACTGGCATATCCAGCCTAATATTTGGATAGTCATGTCTAGCTGACGATGTTACACTTAGCACTAGCATGAAGGCAACCCATGCAATTTGTGTATATATTAAGATTTTGTGTGTTTAATTTTTGTAAGAAAAGTCACAGACATGATGGAAGACGTTCTCGCAAAACTTCACAAGCATTTTCCTTCTCTCCCTCAAAACTCTATGATGAAAGTCTACAAAGCACACATTGAAAGAATGAGACTTTTGATGATTAAAGGGATTCCTAGTGATATTCATTAGATAATTGAAGCACGAGTTCGCTTGGCAGGTGAGTCATCTGACTCTTTTATTTCATTTCTGCCTGGTATAGGTGTAAAAGAAGAGCTAAACGATTAGTTTTTTGTTATAAATATGCACGATGTACATGTAAAACTCGTTGTCGTTCTTTATGAATGGTGTCTTATAACCGCGAAGATAAAATAAAATTAATTAGGGATGGCATGAGTAAGGAGTCCTTAGATGACATATCATTGAATTTTGAGATGCATCCCAGTGGATATGTGTATCACGTGATTCGCAATTTACATACACAATTTTGAAGAGAAAGATAACAATTGAGTCTCGGGAATCTGACTTTAAAAGACCTTATTTGCCAATTTATAAGAAAATTAGATGGGAAGCTTGTCCCTGACCCATAGAGGTTATTTAAGCCGTTACTACCTGTACACAATTTTGATTTCTTTGACTTTAACAAATAATTCTGATTTGTTTTGTTGTTTTCTTTTATTTTCGCCGACAAGATCCAGACTTTTTGACTTTCACAATTTATTTTACTGTTCAGCTAATAATTGTCATTTAGCAGGTACTAGTGCTATTATTACTCACCTTTTTCAGGATCTATAAATTCAGCTCGTCATTGTTCTCTTCAACACATCCAGATTAGAGAGAGAGTAAAGAAAAAAAATGGAAGTAAATTCAAGAAGACGAGACATGAATATCTGTGTGTTTTGCGAAACTAGTTCTAGATCTAAACCAGAATTTGTTGAGGTAGCAAAGGAATTGGGTAGTGTCATGGCAGAGAGGAATATGCACTTAAAATATGGCGTGGCAATCTTGGACTGGTGGGTTACATTTCAAAGGTCGTACAAGAATGAGGTAGTCAAGTTTTGGGAATCATCCCAAAATCTTTGGCGAACACGAATCTTATCGGACAATCAAACGGAGAGGAATGCATCGTGTCAGGTATGTCCGAACGACTTGTTGAAATGATTAATCATGTTGATGCTTTTATTTATTTGTCAGGTGGCTTGGGCACGATGGATGAAATTCTTGGACAATTATGACCCATAGCATCACTATTTGTAAAAGACATGGTGTTTTTGTACAAATTAACTATGTGACAAAGGAAATAGCTCTTTTATCATTTTGTAATTGGAGTACTTGGATATATAAATGATAAAAGTCCATATGATTAGTACCAGATTTCACACGAATCCAGCCACTCAAGGAACATTAGATGTCACAGCCAGTAAGATGGTTAAGCCTTTGCAAGTTCCAACAGGGCCAATCACACGTCAGAAAGCTAAGAAGATCAGAGACGCAATGGCGGGACTAGCACAGAGTGCCCTAGCCGAGTGTGACAGACAACCCCAGGGCATATTGGCGTCACATGATGGCTTCAATGGAGTGGGTCCAAAGCTGTTTAACATGGCCCAAGTCATTCTAGAAGACGCGCAATAGCGGATTTTGAAGATATGAGCATTTTGAAAATTTTGGCCATTTTATGCCTTATATGTAATTCGGCCAAATGGGCTTGTATTTTGACATTTTGTTTGACATGTTGACTCTAGTTAGGCTATTTGTAACTTACTTAACTAGATCATTTGGGTCAAACTGGATTAGAACTAAGTTAGTTAGTTAAAGGACCTATTAGACATTCTTTAGAAAATATGCCCCTTTTGTTGACTTTTTATTTTTGATCTTTTTGCCACTTGCATAAAGATCTTGGAGATGATATTTGTAATATTTAGTAAATGACTACTTAGGGCTTTAGCTTTATGTAGCCATTGGGTAGTTTTAGGACCTTTTGGTCTTTTTACCTTTTGAAGGGCATTTTAGTAAAATTGCCTTATCCTATATATTGTAAGCTTTGTCTTCTTCAATAACAACTTACATATTTCGAATTTCTTCAAAGAAAAATGGCTATGGCCTAATTTCAAGCTTAAGGGAGGGATTCCCCTTTGTTTCAGCTTTGACTTATCTAAGGCGTGGCAACCTTGATGGCGTCTCCGTGCTAGCAGAACACTGCAATAAATCATCTTAAGGGTTCTCAAAGACAAGTTCTTTGTGGCCTTGGAAGGGTTTTTTTCCTACAAAATCGAAGTTGCGGTGCTTGGGGTTCTATCCGTTGCGAGGGGTTTGCTTGGCCTTAAACATCCAAGTGAGTTCCGCGTCATTTGGTATCAGAGCTTAGTGTTCCATGGTTTGATTTTTCTATCTTTACTTTGTGTTTTTCAATTAGTCTTTATTGTGTTTGTTGGTCATAAAGATATTTGTTCATTTTGATTCTTGGTTTTTTATTTCTTAAGTGTTTTTGCCTATTTTGAATCATATGTGACCGGCATACCGGCCTTATACCGGCATACCGGTGGAAAACAATACAATAGACACAACCTCTAGAACCAGAATGTTTCATATCAGCATTCATACAGGCCTTCATACTAGTCTTTCTGGGGATTACATAGCTTCTGGAACTGGGTAAGTTTCATATCGGCATTCATACCGAAATTCATACAGGTCTAACTGGGTATTACATAGATACTGGAACCGGGGTAGTTTTCATACCGGTACCATACCGGACTATATACCGGCCAACTTACTCCAAAAACATAGCTACTGGAATCGGGCTAGTTCAAACCGGCTTACATACCGGTAAGGGTAATTCAACAAAATTTTTATTGAGGCACCAAATTTTCATCCCAATTTGCATACGTCCGGGTTTGTTTGCATGCTTGTTTGCCTATTGTTCTAGTTTGTGATTTGCTTATTCCAGGCATTCTAGCGTTAGGTTTTCTTTGAATTGAGTCTATGTATTTGATAATTCTTACTCGCATTACTCTGTTTGCCCTATATTGGTTTCTTGTTGTTTATGCTAGCTTGAAGATTACACATTGTTGTGAACTTCTATGGTAAGTCATATTCATATTATATTGAGTGCAAACACGAGTGGAGTGGAGTGATACATAATTGAGTGCAAACACGTGAGCGTGTGAAATTGTTAGGATATATAATTGTTTTCACATATTTATTACTTCTAATCTGTTTGTTGAAGCTTTGAGATGGCAGGTACTAGTTTGACGGTAGATGTGAAGCTTGAGGCTTTAGATAGAAAGTTTACAAATATGATGGAGAACATGAATACTGCTTTGGAGAGGTTGTCAAAGAGTGTTGATAGTATACAGACATGCAATATTCCACGAGTACCACCATAAGTTGTGCCCCTACGGCAAGTTCCACCACCTCGAGTACCAGTAATGGAATAGGAGGTCGAGAATGATCATGATGGGTTTGATGATTTGGAAGACTCAGTTGAGGAGGAAGAGAGGTATAGGCCCAGGAATCATAGGCAAGAGCGGAGGCATGATAGAAGTGATATGAGGTTTGATAGACATAGAGGATTTGATGACAGACGTGAGGATTATGAAATGAGGGGTTATGGTAGACATGGTGATATTGATGGTGATTTGAGTAGCATCAAGATCAGGATACCAAACTTTCAGGGCAAGAATGAACCTGAAGCGTATTTAGAGTGGGGGAAGAAAATTGAGTTGATTTTCAACTGTCATCATTACTCTGATGAAAAGAAGATCAATCTGGCAGCCATGGAATTCACTGATTATGCGATGATTTGGTGGGATCAGATTGTCACTAATAGAATGAGGAATTATGAGAGGCCAGTTCGAACATGGGAAGAACTTCGAGGTCGCATGAGGAAATGATTCATACCAGCCATTACTACCGAGAGTTGTATCAGAAACTACAGCATCTGTATCAAGGGGCCAAGAGTGTAGAGGATTACTATACTGATATGGAGGTTGCCTTAATCAGGGCAAATGATGTAGAGGCTACTATGGCACGGTTTCTAGGGGGCTTGAATAGAGAGATTGCCAACATGGTGGAGTTGCATCATTATATTGATTTGGAGGATATGCTTCACATGACTATCAAGGTAGAGAGGTAACTCAAGAAGAAGACTACATCCAGATTTGGTACTCAGACTACTTCTGCATGGAAGGGGAAATAGGTTTCTAATGATCGACGGGATGGAGGCTTTAACAAGCCAAGGGCCGAACCAAGTGCCAAGGGTAAGGAGGCTGCGAAACCAAGCAAGGCTAGACCGAAACCTGAGGGTACAACACCCAATACTAAGGACGTCAAGTGCTTCAAGTGTTTGGGGATGGGACATTATGCTTCGCAGTGCCCAAACAGACGCACTTTAGTAATTGATAAGAAGAGTGGTGAGGTACATTCTACTGACAGTGAGGTTGAGGTTGAGGATGATGAGCCTGCGATGGAGGATACTAGTGACAGAGAGGGAGCTGCATACCCGCTGGATAACTTGTCCTTAGTTGTGAAGCGTGCTTTGAGTGCACAAATTGGTGAGGATGAGAGTGATATGCAAAGGGAGAACATATTCCATACTAGATGTTGTGTGAATGGCAAGGGGTGTAGTATGATCATTGACGGGGGCAGTTGTACTAATGTCGCAAGTACATCTTTAGTTGAGAGGTTGGGATTAGATTGCTTGAAGCATCCCAAGACTTACAAGTTGCAGTGGTTGAATGACTGTGGAGAAGTACTGGTGACTAGGCAGGTATTATTGAGCTTCACCATTGGGCCTTATATTGATGATGTTTTGTATGATGTTATACCCATGCATGCAGGACACATTCTTTTAGGAAGGCCATGACAGTTTGATAGAAAGGTTATACACGATGAGTTTAAGAATAAATATTCATTTCAACATAAGGGAAAACCCATTACCTTATACCTACTTACACCGAGGCAAGTCCACGAAGATCAAGTCAAGTTGCAACTTGGGAGAGATAGAGAGAAAAAAATCGCAAACACAGCCTTGGTGAAAACACGTGAGGGGAGTGTGACCGAAACTGGTAAGGAAATTAAGGCTAAGGCCATGAGTGTTCCCAAGGGGTGTGTGAGTGAACCGAAGGGGGAAAACGAAAGGGCAAGTGAAAAAGAGCTTCTACATTGGTGAGGGTGAAGCAAGGAGAGCTTACAAGGCTAGCAAGCTCATGATTTTACTAGTCTACAAAGATCACCATATTTGTTTAGCAAACACTGACCTTTTGCTTCCTTTGTCCATTTCATCTCTTTTGCATGAATTCAATGATGTGCTGACAGAGGACATTCTTAGTGGGCTCCCAGCAATTAGAGGTATTGAGCACCAAATAGATTTCATACCTGGCACAATCATTCCTAATAGACAAGCCTACCGAAGCAATCCTGAGGAAACAAAAGAACTTCAGAGGAAAGTGCGGAAGTTGATGGAAAAAGGGTATGTCAGAGATGTTGGATTTGGTGCTCAGAGCGCCAATTCTTGGTTTTATTTCTGTTGAATACTTCTGTAAAACATTATTATTATGAATAATATATGCAGTTTCTATAATATAATCTATCTTTCTATATGGTAAAGACGTAATGACCCTATAATGATAAGTCATGATACAGTTGCAAAAGCGTCACAACGGACATTGAGAAGTATCATGACGTTGTCATTCTCAGACAGTTCCTGGTCAAGGTTTACACTACTTGGTCAGTATAGTAAACCCGTTGAGACCGGTACATGTCGTATACTGGAATATATGATTCCAATGGTTTCTCAATGAACCATTAGTCTTGCAGACTAGTATAGACGTGTAGGTGTTTATAGCGGATAAACACTGAACGACTCACCGAAGATTCTTAATGGATGGTACACCAGCGTCAATAAGAATCTTCTTGGGTTGAGTAGCACTTGTGATTCTTAGACTTGAGATGCCATTGTGGGCACATGAGATATCTTCTACACTTAGACGGCAGTCACGTCACCGGTCTATTTAGATCAGACCTCCGCCTGTTCGTTGGGTGTAGACAGATCCTCAGGGTGTCCTATGTGTATCAAGATATGATCCGTCAGTTCTGTGTATCAGAGCATAGGTAGTCCATATGATTAGCAATCAGATAAAACCATGGGCCCGTTGTAAAGTTTAGAAGCTAGTTCTAAACATTCTTTTGAGATTGCTAATAGAATAGTCGACTGGATAATCCCGATAGAGATTTGGCGTTTACATCTATATCTCTGGGATTTATCCAGATACCTGTGACAGAGGAATTATACATTTGCCATGACCTCGACCTGTATGGTTCAGCGAGATTATCCGTGATCGTCATAATCTACGGGTGGATAGATTATGGACACGAAATTAGATTTCGTGACGGATATACCTGAATCTAGAGAGTCTCAATAATGAAACATACTCGTAGAGCACTAGAGCAACATTAATAAATAATATTGATTATTTATAAAGTCGTTTAAAGGTTAAACGCAAGATACGTGCTAAAAGGACTAGATAGTCATTTGCCTAATTATTGTGTATTTACATTTAATACTTGATTAATTTAAATACACATTAATTAATAGTCAAAATGAGTTATTTGACTTATATCCTAAATGAATATATGTTTTTAATATTTAATGTAAATATTATACATATATTTAATATATTTGTATTTGATTAATTAATTGATTAATTAATTGTTAATGATTAAATTAATTAAAATATAAATATCTTACATTAGGATATTTAAAGTAAATGATGTTAGTTGCTTTTTTTGACTTAATTAAATATCTAATAAAGTTGTATTTAGATATTTATGCAAGTTGACCAAATTAAGTTGAAATGAAAATGAAATTACCAAACTTGTATATGTCTTTGTGATTTTCGGCCAAGGCACATTTGGTGCAAGTACATATTGATTTTCATTTCACTTTACACTTAACCTAATACACTTTACCAAAAAGAAACTCCATTGAAGAGACTTAAAGGAAGCTTGAGAAAGAAAGAATGATCAAAGAAAAGCTTGATTTTAGTAAGTTTTTTCCAACTTGCTATTAGTAAGGAAATTGTTCCTTAGGATCTAGGCTCTAATATATGATATCCTTAGGTTATTTCTTTCTTTGTTCCTTGTGGTTTTTATTGATGGAAGTTTTGATGGAGGTGTAAAGCATGTATGATGAAGGAAGTGTATGACTATTGTAGTTATAACTATTCTTTTAAGATTTTGGAAACCATGTTGCTAATCTAGAGTTATTGACCCACTCTTAAATGACCTAGATTTGATCTTGAGTTATTTCATTGTGTTGAGACTTGGATTGGATGGAAGAATGATGATTGAAGTAATTGATTTAATGTATTTGGTCTAATTTGTCCAATTTGTGGAAATTGAAAAATTAGGGTTCATGACCAATTCCAAATTTGGGGCTTTTCCTATATGTTGTGCATTTGTGTGTGTATATGATGCATATAAAGTTTCATGTTCATTGTATTACATCTTGATGTGTTTTGATGCATGAAATGACAAAATGGACAAACCCCCCCCCCCCCCTTGGATGGTGCTCTCGCCTTTGGTGAAGAAAATGGGGATTTTGGTTGTTTTGGTATTTTGATGTTTTGAACATGCTAAGTTCATCTTAGAAATGATTTAGAATCATTCAAAATTGATTAGATCAATTTCGGACTAAAATGGACAAAATACCAAAGTAAGGGCATTTCGGTAAATTCACTTAAATATGATTTATTGAATTTATTTTCATAATTTGATTATTGGAATGTTAAATAAATATGTTTATTTAATTAATCCGAGAAAAAGTTTTTTGAAATCTGAAAATCGGATTTTCACCGCTTCCGCTGCGTTACCGCATTTAGCCCCATAAAACCCCTACAAGAGAAAGTATGAGTCCATGTGCGGTACCAGTTCTTCTAGTTTCTAAGAAAGATGGGACGTGGCGTATGTGCGTTGATTGTCGAGCGATCAACAATATAACGGTAAAGTATCATCACCTATTCCTAGACTAGATGACATGTTAGATGAGTTGCATAGTTCCAAATTTTTAGTAAGATTGATTTAAAGAGTGGAAACCATCAAATTCACATGAGAGAGGGAGATGAGTGGAAAACTGCATTTAAGACCAAATATGGCCTGTATGAATGGTTATTTATGCCATTTGGTCTTACAAACGCACCTAAAACATTTATGAGATTGGTGAATCATGTTATGCATGCATTAATAGGTAGGTTTGTTGTAGTTTATTTTGATGACATCTTATTTACAGTAAAACAATAGATGAGCATGTTACGCATTTGAAGCATGTTCATGTTGTGTTAAGGCAAGAGAAACAGTATGCTAACATTAATAAGTGCACTTTTTGTATGGATATAATGGTTTTCCTTGGTTTTGTTATAAGTGCAGATGGCATCGAAATTGATGTGGAAAAGGTAAAGGCAATTCAGGATTGGCCTACACCGACAACTGTGACTGAAGTCAGAAGCTTCCATGGATTAGCATGCTTCTACCGCAGATTTGTTAGAGACTTTAGCAGTATTGCAGCACTATGACTGAAGTAGTGAAGAAAACTGTTGGCTTCAATTGGGAAGAAGAGCAGGAGCGTGCATTCCAGGATCTTAAAATGAAGTTGTGCAGTGCACCTGTTTTGGCGCTACCCAACTTTGAGAAAAAAATTGAGATTGAGTGTGACTCATCCGCATTAGGCATTGGAGCGGTTCTTATGCAAGAAAAATGGCCAATTTCCTACTTTAGTGAGAAGCTTAACAGAGCAGTTTTGAGATACCCCATATACGACACATAGTTGTATGCGCTAGTGAGAGCCATTGAGACTTGGCAGCATTATCTATGGCCTCGAGAGTTTGTGATCCATACAATCATGATTCATTGAAGCATTTGAAAGGTCAAGGTAAGCTAAACAAACGACACACCGCTGAATCACAACTAAAAAAAAGAGACGGTTAGAGTTTGTTGAGACATTTCCATACGTAATCCGCTACAAACAAGGTAAGGAAAATATTATCGCTGATGCACTATCGTGAAGGTATGCTTTACTTACTTCATTGAATGCAATGATGCTTGGGTTTGAATTTATTAAAGAACTTTATGAAAATGATACTGACTTCAGTACTATCTATGCTGCTTGTGAAAAGTCTACCTTTATTAAATTCTACCAACATGATGGGTTTCTGTTTAAAGAACATAGATTATGCATTCTTGTTTGTAGTATGCGTGAATTGTTAGTTAGGGAATCGCATGGGGGAGGTTTAATGGGGCACCTTGGCATTTCCAATACCTTAGGAGTATTGAGTGAACATTTCTATTGGCCTAAAATGAGGAGAGATATTGAGTGTTTGTGTGATAAATGTTTAACTTGTAAAAAGGCTAAATCCAAGGTTATACCTCATGGTTTTATACACTATTGCATGCACCTAGTGAGCCATTGGTAGATGTATCGATGGATTTTATATTGGGTTTACCTAGGACTAGACGAGGTAGAGATTCCATTTTTGTAGTGGTTGATAGGTTCAGTAAGATGGCACACTTTATAGCATGTCATAAGACTGATGATGCCACTAACATTGCTGACTTGTTCTTTAGAGAAGTAGTACGACTCCATGGAATTCCACGGAGTATAGTTTCAGATCGTGATATTAAATTCCTTAGTCACTTTTGGAAAGTTTTATGGGGTAAGTTGGGAACTAAACTTTTGTATTCTACTACTTGTCACCCCCAAACTGATGGACAAACCGATGGGGTTAATTGGACTTTGACTCAGTTATTGCATATTATTATCACTAAGAACTTAAAAACTTGGGAGGATTGTTTGCCTTTTATTGAATTTGAATATAACTGTAGCATTCATTCTTCTACATCTTATTCACCATTTCAAATTGTTTATGGTTTTCAGCCACTAACTACATTAGATTTGTTACCATTACTTGTTGATGAGCATGCAGGGTTAGATGGCAAAAGAAAAGCTGATTTGGTGAAACACATACAAGAGAAAGCAAGAGAGCACAAATAGAGAAAGAATAAGCAATATGCTTCTCATGCCAATAAGGGAAGAAAACGTATGGTATTTCAGCCCGGTGATTGGGTTTGGGTACACATACGTAAGGAGCGATTTCCCGAACTGTTGGGTTCTCTAAGAACATGCCAATGATCTATTTAAAGCATAAAAGATGTGAATACTTAAAGTAAGATAGCGGAAAATTTCTTACAACGATCGGATTCTTGGATGTAGGAAAGTTCAAAACTTTTGCTTCTTTGTGTAGTGCTCCAAGCTCCTTTTTGTATGAATGGTGTAGCTCCAAGCCTTGAACTTTGATTCCAAACTCAATGGGAAAGGTTTCCCTATCACATTTGTTGACCATTTTAAGTGCTAGTTATGGAATAATTTTGCAACAAAATTACCTTAAGAATGGGAGCAACTCTCGGTCAAGATGTAAAAGAGAAGAGGGAGAGTGGTTCACTGTGAAGAGAGGAAAAGGAGAGTGAAAATGTGTTAAATTAATTTGATTTTCCAAAATCAAAAGTCATATACCAAATCCAAGATTTGGTAAAGGTCACTCAACCAATTAAAATAAAATAAGGAAGTGTAATATACAAGTCATCACCAACTAACAACTTCCATCAACTAAAAGTGATGAGGTTGACTTGTGATGTGACTTGATGTGGGCCCCACTTTAATTCAAAATTCGAGTGGGCCCGCAAACACATTCTGGGCTCGGGTTCGTTAATTCCGAATTAACGAATTTTCTGTTGCGACTTAATTAAATCAAATTTAATTAAATAATAATGCCTCGCAAATTTATTACGTAAGTCGCTTACGAATTAATTCTAAATTAATTCGTTTGCTCGAATTAAAATCCAATTTTAATTCCGCTTTGAAATCTAATTTCATTTAATATATCGAATATATTATTTTAATCGATTAATTCCAAATTAATCGTTCTATCTATTTTTATCGAATTTTATCCCAGATAAAATTAATCCCAGATTAATTCTCTCTGTCCTAATTTATCCCAGATTAATTTTGTTCGAGTCAAACGTCATAGGTGCATCTTCACGAAGTGACCCATGAGATCCCTGGATATGTTGGCATTAAATCCGGTCATCGGACTATCCGAATTCGTGCGTACCCGGTACCACGTTCTTACCGATTTAGAAGACATGGTTGGCTTCTAGCAAAGCACCGTGCCTACCCAATTCTCCAGAAATATTATTTTTAAGGAATATATAATATTTGTCAGGCGTAGTATACGTAGTATTGCATATTGCGATCCAGTATCAGATGTCACATGTTAGGCCTGAGGCTGGAATAGAGTCTGCCCCGTACGAAGCATATATCAGATCACTAGCAACTAGTCTCTTTAATCAGATAATCATGACCTTGTCATATTATCCTGATGGTTGCAACACATTAGAGTACCAGTTCTGAATCCCTGCGTGATCATCATCTATATTTGACTGAAGTGATACTTCAATCTTGACATCACACCCAATACACGACGATTCTCAATAAACCTAGAAAAGGCATACACATAACCTATTAAAGTCCTGGACGACCAAAACCAAAGCATATTGATTGTCGCAAGTATTAGCGATACAAGTCTCAGGTTAAGACCAAACACACCTACCCTGATTCGGAGTCCCATAGACACATAGTCATACTACCAATGGGATTCCGAGGGGTCTATCCAGAGCGAAGCTGTTCCTGTACCATCAGTAAACTCAACCTCCTATCAACTTGAATAAGTATCCAATACTTAAATATATGAGAACTATGCCATTGTGCTTCCACAATGCGCACAAGTGCAATACTAGTCTATTCCGTATTATCGATGTACAATCTCGATAATACTACGACTATGAATATTTAATGATTAAACCTTAGTGGATTGATATTGTCTCATATCTTATAATTCGAAACTAATCATAAGGACTTTTATCATTTATATATTCAAGTCATCTAATTACAAAATGATAAAATAGTAATTTCTTTTGTCACATAGTTAATTTGTACAAAAACCACAATGTCTTTTACAAATAGTGATGCTATGGGTCATAATTGTCCAACAATCTCCCACTTGGCATATAACTAGTGACTCAAGTATCTAACACCTGAACTATGTACATGTCGCTCAAACTTTTGATGAGGAATAACATTCGTCAGCGGATCTGCAATGTTGTCATCTGATGCGACCGTCTCGACCTTCACATCGCCACGATGTATGATCTCACGAATTAGATGGAAATATCGAAGAACATGCTTGGATCGTTGATGAGACCGCGATTCTTTAACCTGCGTTATAGCCCCGTTATTGTCACAATACAATGGAACGGGCTAAGCTGCTAACGGAACTACTCCTAATCCAATTAGGAATTTACGGATCCAAACTACCTCTTTTACTGCCTCAGCTGCAGCGATGTATTCTGATTATGTTGTTGAATTGGCAACAGTCTCTTGCTTGGAAGATTTCCAGCTTACTGATCCATTGTTCAAAGAATATATGTACCCAGATTGCGACTTACAATCGTCTTTATCAGTTTGGAAACTTGCATCGGTAAACCCAGTTACCTTAAGTTCTCCATCTCCATAGATTAAGAATGCATCCCTAGTTTGTCTAAGATACTTAAGGATGTTCTTAACCGCAACCCAGTAACCATTACCTGGATCGGCCTGATAGCGACTACACATGCTCAAAGCATATGAGACATCAGGTCGCATACATATCATGGCATACATGATCGATCCGACTACAGAAGTGAATGGGATCTGACTCATGTTGTCTCTCTCATCTTGAGTTTTAGGACACATGTCCTTAGATAGAGTGACACCATGTGACACTGGCAACAGTCCCCTCTTAGACTGTTCCATGTTGAATCTCTACAACACTTTGTCAATAAAGCAGCTTTCTAGATCTATCCTGGTAGATCTTTATTCCCATAATAAAGGTGCTTCTCCCATATCATTAATGGAGAATTTTAATGAAAGCCAAGCTTTCACCGATTGTAGTATTGGAATGTCATTGCCAATAAGCAATACATCATCAACGTAAAGAACAATGAATGTCAGTGCGCTCCTACTAACCTTCTTATATACACAAGGATCATCCTCATTTTGAAGGAAATCATATTATTTATGATATCATCAAAATATTGGGTCCAAGAACGCGATGCTTGATTCAATCCATAAATGGATTGATTTAACTTGCAAACCTTGTCAGCATGTTTTGGTACAAAAAAACCGTCAGGCTGTTGCATATAAACATCCTCCAAAAGGTTTCCGTTAAGGAAAGCGGTTTTGACGTCCATCTACCATATTTCATAATCGAAATATGCAGCAATAGCAAGCATTATCCGAATGGATTTAATCATGGCAACAAATGAAAAAGTTTTGTCGTAATCGACACCATGTCGTTGACGATACCATTTCGCTCTAAGCCTAGCTTTGTACGTTTGTATGTTGCCATCCATGTCAGTATTCTTCTTGAAGACCCATTTGCAACCAATAGGCTTTACGGCTTCTGGTGCATCAACCAGTGTCCAAACTTGGTTGGTGTACATGGAATCCATTTCAAACTTCATGGCCACTTGCCAAAAAGTGGAGTCGATATCTTGTATCGTTTCCTCATACGTAGCCGGCTTATTATCCTCAATAAGATTAATATCCACATGAGGTGAGATCAGAAACCTATACCTCTCAGATTGTTTTCTGACTCTCTCCGATCTATGCGGTTCTTGTGTATTCGAAGAATGTGGTACAGTCTCATCCCTGATGAACTGTTCATGTTCCGTTAAGGATTCTGTGCCAGAAACAGTATCACTCCGATTTTCATCGAGTTCTACTTTCTTCCCACTTACCATTGCATTTAGGAATTCCTTTTCGAGGAAAACCGCATGTAGAGCAAGAAATACTTTGTTCTATTGTGGGTTGTAGAAGTAATATCCTTTGGTTTCCCTTGGATAACCTACAAATAGACACTTATCCGATTTGGGTTCAAGTTTGGTATCATCCAAATGTTTAACGTATGCCCAGCAACCCTAAATCTTCAGGAATGAGAAACCCAGTTTCTTTCCTATCCATATCTCATACGGAGTCTATTGAACAGACTTTGACGGAACCTTATTCAAAATAAGTATTGCACTATTCAATGCATATCCTCAGAAGGAAATAGGTAGCTCAGTGCGACTCATCATCGACCTTACCATGTCCAACAAAGTTCGGTTTCTCCGTTCGGACACATTGTTTAATTGAAGTGTTCCAGGAGGAGTCCACTATGAAAGAATACCATATTCTTTCAAGTAATCAAGAAACTCATTGCATAAGTATTCTCTGCCACGGTCCGACCGTAATGTTTTAATATTTTTGCCGGTCTGTTTTTCTACTTCGTGTCGAAACTCTTTGAATTTCTCAAAGGTTTCCGACTTGTGTCTCATAAGATACACATAACATAACGCGATGCATTATCCATAAAGGTTACGAAGTATTCAAACCCACCTCTAGCCTGGCTAGACATGGGCCCACCTATGTCACTATGAACGAGGGCTAACAGTTCGGTGGCATGTGCACCTTTACCGCTAAAAGGTGTTTTAGGCATTTTACCTAATAAACAAGATTCGCAGACGTCATATGAATTTTGGATCAAATCCGTCCAAGTACCCACTCTTTGAATGTGTGGATATACGAGTCTTGTTAGTGTGTCCTAGACGATAATGCCACATATAAGTTTCATCTTTGTTACTTAGTTTAAGACTTTTGTTTGTTACATTATATGTTTGAAATTGATTTATATTCAAAATATAAAGACCATTATTCACATCAGTATTGCATATCTCAATATCATTTTTATACATAAAACACCCAGTGTTTCTAAATATAAAAGTATACCCACATTGAGCTAAACAAGATACAGAAATAATATTCCTAGACAAACTAGGTACATAATAACAGTCTGATATATTTAGTACATGCCCCGAGGGCAGTTCCAAAATATAAGTCCCTATATCCAAAACAGCGACTCTGGTCCCGTTTCCAACTCGTAGATCAATCTCCCAAGAAGTCAGTCTCCTGCTAATCTGCAGATCTTGCACATCAGTACATATATGAGTACCACAACCAGAATCAAAAATACAATTTTTAAAACTAGAAGTAGACATGTTTATTTCTATAACAAACATACCTGAAGCCGGTGCCTTGCCCGCTTTGATTTCCTTCATGTGCACCTTATATTCACGGCAGTCACGCTTCCAGTACCCCGTTTGCCACACTGTAGGCAGACATCTTGGGATTTGTCATTTGTTTTCCCAGAAGACTTTCAAGATTTGGCATTGCCATCTTCTTCTTCTTCTTCTTTACACCTCCAGTAGCCTTCGGTCAAGCCTTGGCAGACTGAGATGTTGAAGCGAAGTGCGCCTCACGCTTTTTGCCCTTCAATAGCTCTTTTTCTGCTTCACGCAGCATTGCCATCAACTCTCCAAGAGTATGGTTTTGGTTCATCATATTGTAGTTCATGATGAACCCGCTCCAGCTGTCAAGAAGAGACTGCAAGATCAAATCTATAGAAGTCTCAGCCTCAAAGGTTATTCCTAGCTGACCCAGCTGTTCGATGTCAGCAATCATCAGCGACACATGGTGCTCAACAGATGTACCCTCTGACATTCGAGAGCGAAAGAGCTTCTTTTGCAATTCATACATTTGCGATCTAAGGTTAGATCGATGAAGGTCCTTCAATTTTGCCATCATAGTATATGTATCCAATCCCTTATTCTGGCGATGAAATTAAGGGGTCATTGTAGCGAGCATGACAGATTGAGCAGTTGAGTTTTCATCACTATGAGTCTTCCAAAGCTCAAACTCAAGCGGCTGGTCAATTCCGGGCTTAGGCATGAGAGGTCTCTCTATCGTATAGAGCATCTTCTCTGTCCCCAGGACAATCCTGAGGTTCATATCCCAGTCAGAAAAGTTCGCACCATTAAAGACATTTTCACCCATGATAATGTCCCTAACGTTGATCTTTCCCGCCATCTTAATTGCAATAGTCTAACTATTCAATTAACAATTTTTGGGTACAGTCCAACTGTTACAAGAAAATAATAAAATATTAGTCCAACTAATAAATACATAAAATGATGAAATAATTTGAAAGCGAGTATTGGCAAGTATTTGAACGAAATTGCGAATTCAATACTAGCCTCCCACTATTTTTTCGGCGACCCTCTAACCCTCTGTTGAGTACTCGATAAACCTAGTTTCCTAGTGGGCTAGGATCCCGGTAAATAACACACAACATTAACTTTGGCCAACAAGCTGTATGATATTTAACTAGGTAGATCTCTAAGATCAATTGGATCTCATCCAATTCCTAGATCCGGTAGGTGGACCTCCAAGTCCGAAACATATATACAATATATATGCCAATATATCCAATATATTTTCCTAACATTTTCCTATGAATCAACTAAGCCTTGACTGTGGCTCAACAAGCTTAATGATTCCAGTTAAGCGGGACCCATTGACCTTGGAAAGCTTCGTAATCCATGTCGATGAACAAGAAGTGACCTTGACTTTGGCCAACAAATCAAAACTTGCCCAAGACATGCGATATGGAACAATGATTTCATGATTCAAACACATCTGCGATGGACATTGATCCTGATTTTGGCAAACAAACCAATTCCAATCTTGGATCTTGAGAAAGAACCACTCAATGGAAGGAAATCGCTTAATATTTGTTTGAGGGTTTTCACGTAAATTGGCAACCAATTTATTATCTTTGATTAGGTCTCATCATACACCCTTAAGCATGCATTCTAAGAGCATAATAAGGCGCGAATTAAAATAATAATGATATGCGAATGAATACTTAACAAATTGTTCCTAGAACAAATCACTCTATTTCCTCTCCCCGGCTAGCACTATTCTAACTTCTACCCAATTACATAATACATTAAAGAAAGCTCATTAACATTGAGGGTAATTGGTGAGAAGAGAATTACAAAGAGTCAAGAGATAAAGGCTGGACACGCAGGTCCAATTTAAT
Organism: Zanthoxylum bungeanum; assembly: GCA_019454045.1. NCBI lineage: Eukaryota > Viridiplantae > Streptophyta > Magnoliopsida > Sapindales > Rutaceae > Zanthoxylum > Zanthoxylum bungeanum. Next base: position 76,872 of record SKCR01009123.1, read on the forward strand.
AAATTCTAAATTTATTACAATGATTTCCAAAATTGCTCTCACCCGTCTAATATCCATATGATATATGTTATTCATACAATACATCCATGTATTCACACAAAACATGTTATTCAATCAATCTAATCCAATTAATTAATCTTTGAATTAAGTGATCATCAAATATTCAAACAACGATTTGGTTTGCGCGAGTCCAACTCGTTTAAGAATAAGTACTGAAAGTACGTATTCTTGAATTATATCGAACTACAATTTTAAATCCAATTAATTTGTATCCAATACTAATTCTTATTTAATTCCAAATTAAATAATTACACTTTATTAATGTGCCTTTTAGACATAGATTCTAAATCTAATCTTAATGGGTCTCAAAGGCCCAATTAACATCCAATGTCAATTTAATTAAAGTCTAATGGGCTTTTAATTAATTTCTTAACCCAAATTCCAAGGCCCAATAAAGGAATCACCTTATTTGCCATAAAATTAATTTCGGCCCATTAGGTCCAATTAAATTTAAAAGGCCCATTTATTAGATTTGGACTTTATGAAATGGTTTTAGGCCATATTTGGATCCAATCCAATTGTCTTAAACCAACTTGGCCCAACCAAGCCCATTAAGCCCAAATATAACAATTTTAGCCCAATTCCAAATTTAAGCCTAATTAATTAAATTCCAATATTCCAAATATCATAATTTATTTAATTATAGTGCATAACCATAATTAATTAGTTAAATTAACATTTCCAAAACACCAATTTAATTAATTAATCATGCTTAATCATTTTCAATTCATGTCCAACATAATTGAAGTAAAATCAACTCTAACATGCTTATTTAAGTCACGACAATATGGGCATTTTATATCCGATTTTGATTTCAATCCAATTAAATCACAAATCAATATACTCATGCATTTTAAACACATCCAATGGTCTAAAATTCAAAAATCACCATGACATTAGGGCTCCATCACATTCGGCGAAGCCATTAAATTTGGGGAAAATTAATCTAATCAATTTTTCATAAAATTAATCATGCATAACTCTAAGTTATCATAATCTAATCATACTCAAACAATCAATTTGATAAAATCATGCTCCAAGCAAAAATACCCAAATTCAAGATTATGAACCCTAATCAATTTCATGCTTAATTTGTCTCTGATACCATTGTTGGGTTCTCTAAGAACATGCCGATGATCTATTTAAAGCATAAAAGATCTGAATACTCGAAGTAAGATAGCGGAAAATTTCTTACAACGATCGGATTCTTGGATGTAGGAAAGTTCAAAACTTTTGCTCCTTTATGTAGTGCTCCAAACTCCTCTTTGTATGAATGGTGTAGCTCCAAGCCTTGATCTTTGATTCCAAACTCAATGGGAGAGGTTTCATTATCACCTTTGTTGACCATTTTAAGTGCTAGATATGGAAAAATTTTACAACAAAATTACCATAAAAATGAGAGCAACTCTCGGCCAAGATGGAGAAGAGAAGAGGGAGAGTGGTTCACGGTGAAGAGAGGAAAAGGAGAGTGAAAATGTGTTAAGTTAATTTGATTTTCCAAAATCAAAAGTCATATACCAAATCCAAGATTTGGTAAAGGTCACTCAACCAATTAAAATAAAATAAGGAAGTGTAATATACAAGTCATCACCAACTAACAACTTCCATCAACTGAAAGCGATGAGGTTGACTTGTGATGTGACTTGATGTGGGCCCCACATTAATTCAAAATCCGAGTGGGCCCGCAAACATATTCTGGGCTCGGGTTCGTTAATTCCGAATTAACGAATTTTCCATTGTGACTTAATTAAATCAAATTTAATTAAATAATAATGCCTCACAAATTTATTACGTAAGTCGCTTACGAATTAATTCTAAATTAATTCGTTTGCCCGAATTAAAATCCAATTTTAATTCCGCTTCGAAATCTACTTTCATTTAATATATCGAATATATTATTTTAATAGATTAATTCCAAATAAATCGTTCTCTCTCTTCTTATCGAATTTTATCCCAGATTAATTTTCTCTCTCTGCTAATTAATCCTAGATTAATTTTGTTCGAGTCAAACGTCATCGGTGCATCTTCGCGAAGTGACCCATGAGATCCCTGGATATGTTGGCAGTAAATTCGGTCATCGGACTATCTGAATTCGTGCATACCCGGTACCACGTTCTTACCGATTTCAAGACATGGTTGGCTTCTAGCAAAGCACCGTACCTACCCAATTCTCCAGAAATATTCTTTTTAAGGAATATATAATCTTTATCAGGCGTAATATATGTAGTATTGCGTATTGCGATCCAGTATCAGATGTCACATGGCAGGCCTTGGGTTGGAATATTGTCTGCCCTGTACGAAGCATATATCAGATCACTAGCAACTAGTCTCTTTAATCGGATAATCATGACCTTGTCATGTTATCCCGATGGTTGCAACACATTAGAGTACCAGTTCTGTATCCCTGCGTGATCATCATCTCCATATGACTGAAGGGATACTTCCATCTTGACATCACACCCAATACACTACGATTCTCAATAAACCCATAAGAGGCGTACACAGAACCTATTAAAGTCCCGGACAACCAAAACCAAAGCGTATTGATTGTCCCAAGTATTAGCGATGCAAGTCTCAGGTTAAGACCAAACACACCTACCCTGATTTGGATTGCCATAGACACATAGTCATACTGCCAATGAGATTCTGAGGGGTCTATCAGGAGCGAAGCTGTTACCGTACCATCGGTAAAAACAACCTTCTATCACACTTGCATAAGTATCCAATACTTAAATATATGAGAACTATGTCGTTGTGCTTCACAACGCGCACAAGTGCAATACTAGTCTATTCCGCATTATCGATGTCCAGTCTCAATAATACTACGACTATGGATATTTAATGATTAAACCTTAGTGGATTGATACTGTCTCATATCTTATAATCTGAAACTAATCATAAGGACTTTTATCATTTATATATTCAAGTAATCTAATTACAAAATGATAAAATAGTAATTTCCTTTGTCACATAGTTAATTTGTACAAAAACCACAATGTCTTTTACAAATATTGACGCTATGGGTCATAATTGTCAAACATGAACAACGTAAATCCAAGTTACAACCAAGAGAAGATGGTCCATTTCAAGTCTTGGAGCGGATCAACGATAATGCGTACAAACTAGATTTATAAGGTGAGTATAATGTGTCTGCTATATTTAATATTTCTGACTTAACTCTTTTTGATGTAGGTACAGATTCGAGGTCGAATCCTTTTCAAGTGGGAGGGAATGACACGAATCCAGCCACTCAAGGAACATTAGATATCACTACCAGTAACATGGTAGAGCCTTTGTAAGTTCCAACAATGCCAATCACACGCCAGAAAGCTAAGAAGATCAGAGACGCAATGGCGGGACTAGCACAGAGTGCCATGGCCGAGTGTGACAGACAACCCCAGGGAATATTGGCGTCACATGAGGGCTTCAATAAAATGGGTCCACAGCTGTTTAACGTGCCCCAAGTCATTCTAGAAGACGCGCAATAGCCGATTTTGAAGATAGGAGCATTTTGAAGAATTTGGCCATTTATGCCTTATATGTAATTCGGCCAAATGGGCTTGTATTTTGACCTTTTGCTTGACATGTTGACTCTAGTTAGGATATTTGTAACTTAGTTAACTAGATCATTTGGGTCAAATGATTAGAACTAAGTTTGTTAGTTAAAGGACCTATTAGGCATTCTTTAGAAAAGATGCCCATTTTGTTGACTTTTTGTTTTTGATCTTTTTGCCACTTGCATAAAGATCTTGGAGAGGATATTTGTAATATTTAGTAAATACTATTTAGGGATTTAGATTTATGTAGCCATTGGGTAGTTTTAGGACTTTTGGTCTTTTTACCTTTTGAATGGCATTTTAGTAAAATTGCATTATCCTATATATTGTAAAATTTATCTTCTTCAATAACAACTTACATATTTCGAATTTCTTCAAAGAAAAATGGCTATGGCCGAATTTCAAGCTTAAGGGAGGGATTCCCATTTGTTTCAGCTTTGACTTATCTAAGGCGTGGCAACCTTGGTGACGTCTCTGTGCTAGCAGAACACTGCAAGGAATCATCTTAAGGGTTGTCAAAGACAAGTTCTTTGTGGGTCTTCTTTGTGGCCTTAGAAGGGTTTTGTTCCTACAAAATCGAATTCGCGGTGCTTGGGGTTCTATCCATTGCGAGGGGTTTGCTTGGCCTTAAACATCCAAGTGAGTTTCGCGTCAAGATTAATAAGATATGAGACAATATTAATCTATGAAAGGTTTAATTATTAAATATCTCTAGTCATAGTATTATCGAGACTAGACATCGATAATGCAGAGTAGGCTAGTATTACACTTGTGCCCGTTATGGAAGCTTAACGACATGGTTCTTATATATTTAAGTATTGGATACTTATGCAAGTGTGATAGGAGGTTCAGTTAGCCATTGGATCGGGAACAGCTTCACTCTAGATAGACCCCTCAGAATCTCATTGGTAGTATGACTATGTGTCTATAGGAATCCGAATCAGGGTAGGTGTATGTGGTCATAACCTGAGACTTGTATCGCTAATACTTGTGACAATCAATATACTTTGGTTTTGGTCGTCCGGAGCTTTAAAAGGTTCTGTGTACACCTCTTCTGGGTATTTTGAGAATCGTACTGTATTGCGTGTGATGTCAAGATGGAAGTATCACTTCAGTCATATGGAGATGATGATCACGCAGGGATACATAACTAGTACTCTTAAATGCTGCAGCTATCGGGATAGTATGACTAGGTCATGATTATCGGATTACAGAGACTAGTTGCTAGTGATCCGATATATGCTTCGTTTGGGGCAGACACAATTCCAGCCCCAGGCCTAGCATGTGACATCCGATACTGGATCGTATTGAGCAATACATAGTATACTACGCCTGATACAGATTATATATTCCTCGTTGAATATTTCTGGAGAATTGGGTAGGCACGGTGTTTTGCTAGAAGCTAACCATGTCTTGTAAATCGGTAAGAACGTGGCACCGGGTACGTACGTGTCGGATAGTCCGACAACCGTATTTACTGCCAATATATCCAGGAATCTCTTGGGTCACTTCCCAAAGATTCACCGATGGTATATGACTCGAATAAAATTAATATGGGATTAATTCAGAAAGAGAAAATAATTTGGGATTAATTACGACAAGAATTTATCTGGGATTAAATTCGTCTAGAAGAGAGAACACGATTAATTTGGAATTAATCGGCAAAATAAATTTAATAGTTAAATTGGATTTTACTATTTAATTTATTTAATTGGGCTAAAATAATATATCGGATATATTAATTAAAATTGGATTTCAATGCAGAATTAAAATTGGATTTTAATTCAAGCAAACGAATTAATTTGGAATTAATTCGTAAGCGACTTTCGTAATAATTTTGCTATGTATTATTATTTAATTAAATTGGATTTAATTACGTAGCGACGGAAAAGTCGTTTAGTCGGATTAAACGAACAGGGCCCAAAGTTTGTTGTATAGGCCAACTAGAATTTGGAATTCAAAATTGGGTGGGACCCACAACTCACATCACTTGTCAACTTGTGATGTAAGTGGTTGGCAATAAGGTAAATTGGATTTATTACACATCACACCTACAAAGTCAACATAATTTTGATAATTGTTTTTGGAAAACAAATAACTATTCATTCTCTCCCTCTCCTCACCATATGGCCGAAACTTGTTCTTCTTTGAGGAGAAATTTTTCTTTCCAATTTGTTCAAGCTAGCACTTAAAGGAGTCAAAGAAAGGTGATAGGGAAACTCACCCAAGAGTTTGGAACTCAAAAGGAGGGTTTGGAGCTTCTACATCCATGGAATTTTGAAATCCTAAAACCGATCAATGTAAGTTTTTTCCGCAAACTTTCTTGATAAATTCACAGTAGAATCATGATTAGGTGACTGTTATTTCGTACCTAGTTTGTCTAGGAACATCATCTCTACATTTTGTTTAACCTGTTGCGGGTATACCTTTGTATTCCGGAACATTGGGTGTTTTGTATAAAAAGATAACATTTTGATATGTACAGCTTATATTAATAATAGTCTTTATATTTTGAATATAAATGAATCTCAAACATATAACATGACAATCAAACGGCTCAAATTGAGTAAAACAGATGAAACTTATCTGTGGCATTTTCGTCTATGACACATTGACAAGACTCGTATATCCACACTTTCGAAGAGTAGATACTTGGACGAATTTGATCCTAATTCATATTATGTCTGCGAATTTTATTTATTAAGCAAAGTGCCTAAAACACCTTTTAGCGGTAAGGGTGTACGTGCTACTGAGCCGTTAGCCTTCGTTCATGGTGACATATTGTTGGACAATTATGACCCATAGCATCACTATTTTGTAAAGAGCATGGTTTTCTTGTACAAAATTAACTATGTGACAAAAGAAATTGCTCTTTTATCTTTTGTAATTGGAATACCTCGATATATAAATGATAAAAGTCCATATGATTAGTACCAGATTAATAAGATATGAGACAATATTAATCCATATAAGGTTTAATCATTAAATATCTATAGTCGTAGTATTATCGAGACTGGACATCGATAATGTGGAATAGGCTAGTATTACAATTATGCGTGTTATGGAAGCGTAATAGAATAGTTCTCATATATTTGGGTATTGGATACTCATGCAAGTGTAATAGAAGGTTATGTTTACCGATGGTACGGAAACAGCTTCGCTCTGGATAGACCCATCAGAATCCCATTAGTAGTATGACTATGTGTCTATGGGAATCCGAATCAGGGTAGGTGTATTTGGTCTTACCTTGAGACTTGCATCACTAATACTTGCGACAATCAGTATACTTTGGTTTTGGTCGTCTGGGGCTTTAACAGGTTCTGTGTACGCCTCTTCTAGGTATACTGAGAATCGTAATGTATTGGGTTTGATGTCAAGATGGAAGTGTCACTTCAGTCATATGGAGATGATGATCACGCATGGATACTGAACTGGTACTCTTAAGTACTGCAGTCATCGGGATAATATGACTAGGTCATGATTATCCGATTATAGATACTAGTTACCAGAGATCTGATATATGTTTCGTACGGGGTAGACACAATTCCAGCCCCAGGCTAAGCATGTGACATCCGATACTGGATCGTAATACGCAATACTACGTATACTTCACCTGACAAAGATATTGTATTCCGCAGAAGAATATTTATGGAGAATTGGGTAGGCACGCTGCTTTGCTAGAAGCCAACCATGTCTTGTAAATTGGTAAAAATGTGGTACTAGGTACGCACGTATTCAGATAGTCCGATGACCGTATTTACTGCCAACATATCCAGAGATTTCATGGGTCACTTCCCGAAGATTCACCTATGATATTTGACTCGAATAATATTAATCTGGGATTAATTATGAGAGAGAAAATTAATCTGGGATTAATTACGGCAAGAGAATTAATCTGGGATTAATTCGACAAGAATTTATCTAGGATAAAATTCGGATAATAGATTAAATAATATATTGGATGTATTAATTGAAATTAGATTTCAAAGCGGAATGAAAATTGGATTTTAATTCAGGCAAATGAATTAATTTAGAATTAATTCGTTAGCGACTTTCGTAATAATTTTGCGAGGCATTATTATTTAATTAAATTAGATTTAATTACGTCGCAACGGAAAATTCGTTTAATTCGGAATTAAACGAACCCGAGCCCAAGCGAAGTTGCATGTTGGATTAGCCGACTTAAATTTGTAATTTAATAAGTGGTGGGACCCACTTCACTTACATCATCAAGTTGGACTAATGATGGAAGTTGGTATTGGCAAGTTGTTGGTTGGGTGAAAGGCTTGTTTTACTTGTATTTTACTCTAACCAAAACCAACACACTACTTGGCTATTTAAACAAAATGAATTTTGGAAATTTGTGTGTGGTTACTATTCACAGCAACAAAAAACTTTCCTCTTTTCACTGCAATTGTCGTGACCTTCTCCATCATTCTTCTTGAGTTTTGTTGCAAAAACAAGTGATCTAGCACTCAAAGGAATCAAATGAGGTGATAGGAAAACCCACCCTAGAGTCAAAATCAACAATGCAAAGCTTGAAGCAACATCCATTGGAGCAATCATGGAGATTTCTCATCCGATCAATGTAAGTATAACCCAACTTATTTTTGATTTATTCACACATACATATCATGTTAGTAGATCCAAGGCATGTCTTAGAGACTTACGATGGTATTAGAGCGATTACTAAGCATGATTTGAAACTAGGGTTCTTAACTTTAAATTTGGGCATTTTTGCTTGGAGCATGAAAATGTAAAATTGGATGTTTGGTTGAGCTTAGATGATGATAACTTGGAGTTGTGCATCATTGGATTGTTGAAAAATTGATTGGATCAAGTTTCCCCAATTTTATTAGCTTGGCCGAATGGTACCTTAGATGTAGCTAATGATGATTTTTGAATTTTAACAATTGGATATGTTAATGGCATGAAATGAATGTGGAATGTTGATTTAATTAGATTGAAATCAAATTGGATGTTATTTTGTTGCCATTGCCATGAGATATGAAGCATGTTGGAAAGATTGATTTTGATTAATTTATTTTGGACATGAATTAAATGTTAAGCATGATTAATTAGATTAATTAGTGTTTTGGAAATACTAGATTAATTAATTAATTGTGTTAATTACACTTGAAATGGATTAATATATAATTTAGAATGATATATTAATCTTATTTGTTATAATTGGGCTAATGGGCTTGGTTGGGCCAAATTTTGGTCTTGGATCAAATTTTGGCCTAAACCATTTCCATAAAGTCCAAAATATGACAATTGGGCCTTTTAAAATTTAATTAGGCCTAATGGGCCAAAATTGATTCTATGGCATAGGGTGATTCCTAATGGGCCTAGGCATTATGGGTTAGATCCATTTTGGCCAAAAGCCCAAGCCTAAAGAATTAATTAAAAGCCCATTGGACTTAGTTAAATAGGCATTGGATGCTTAATGGGCCTTTGAGGCCATTTGGATTGGATTTGGAATCAAGTCTAAAAGGCATTATTAAAAGTGTAATAGTTTAATTTGGAATTAAACATGAATTAGTATTGAATATAATTTGAATTGGATTTAAGATTGTAGTTCGATATAATTCAAGAATGCTTACTTGGAGTATTTATTCTTAAACGAGTTGGACTCGCGCAAATCAAATCATTGTTTGAACATTGGATGGTCATTAATTCAAATATTAATTAATTGGATTAGATTGATTGAATAACATGCTTTATGTGAATACTTGGATGTATGAATGAATAATGTATATCGAATGGATATTAGAAGGGTGAGGGCAATTTTGGAAATTGTTATAATAAATTTAGAATTTATTAAATTGGACTTGCGTGTCCAGCCTATTATCTTCTTATCTCATTGTATTTCTCTTCTCACCAATTACCCTCAATGTAAATGAGGTTTCTTTAGAAGTATTATGTAATTGGGTAGAAGTATGAATAGTGCTAGCGGGAGAGAGGAAAATGACATATTTTTTCTAGGAAATTTTTTGTTATATATCCATCCGCATATCATTATTATTTATTTCGCACTTTATTATGCTTTTAGAATGCATGATTAAGGGTGTATGATGAGACCTAATCAAAGATAATAAATTGGTTGCCAAATCACGATAAAAACCCTAATTTTATATTAAGCATTTTTCCTTCCATTGAATAATTCTCTCTCAAGATCCAAGATTGGCATTGGTTTGTTGGCCAAAGTCAATACCTTTGTCAATCGCGGATGTGTTTGAATCATGAAAGCTATGTTCCATATCGTACGTCTTAGGCAAGTTGTGATTTGTTGGCCAAAGTCAAGGTCACTTCTTGTTCATCGACCTCGATTACGAAGCTTTCCCACTGTCAATGGGTCACGCTTAACTAGTTTCATTAAGCTTGTTGAGCCAAAGCAAAGGCTTAGTTGAATAATAGGAAAAATGTTAGGGAATATATTGGATATATTGGCATATATTGGATATATGTTTCGGACTTAGAGGTCCACCTACTGGAATTGGATAGGATCCATTTGATCTTAGAGATCTACCTAGTTAAGTTTCATACAACATGTTGGCCAAAGTCAAGGTTGTGTGTTATTTAACGGGATCCTAGCCCACTAGGAAACTAGGTTTCCCGAGTACTCCACAGATGGTTAGAGGCTCGCCGAAAAATAGTGGGAGGCAAGTATTAAATTTACAATTTCGTTTAGATACTTGTTAATACGCGCTCATTTTATTTTTCGTCATTAATTATTTATAAATATATTAGTTGGACTAATATTCAATTGTTGTTTTAATTGAACTGTTGGACTGTATTCAAACTACTTCATTTATAGTTGGTTATATAATTGGATTATAGTAATCAATACATTTGAATTTAACCGATCATTTATAGTTGGTTATATAGTTAGACTATAGTAATCATTACATGTGATTGTACAAGAAATCGTAGATTGGATAGTTGGACTATAGCAATCATTATAACTGGAAAGATTAGCGTCAAAGAACATAATTCTAGGTGAAAAATGTCTTTTACGGCTTTAATTTTCATATTGGGAAATGAATCTCAGGATAGTCTTGAGAGTTGAGAAGTTACTCTATTTGATATAGCGACCTCTCGGGCCTATGCCCGGAGTTGAGCAAATAGTAGACCATGAGCTTTGGAAGTGTAGGCATTGCATTTTTGCATATAAGTCCCTATGATGAGTCTCATTTAGAGGCACTACCTTTTAAGTCGCGGAAGTCGCGGGAAACAGACGTCGGAAGGGGAAATTCAGAATAAGTATGTCACCAGGTTCATTTCGCAAGTTCAGTGTTTTCGTTCGTGCTGCGTTTGTGACCACGTTCGAACATCAAGCAGATTGCGGGTGTTCGGGCAGCGTTCGAATCGGCGTTCGAACGGTGTCGGTATTTCTGGTTTTGCTGCTAGCCTCACATCCAAGCCAAAGCAGCCCACCAAAGCCCATTAAACATATCCAAATTAATAAAACACATTTAACACATGGTGAAATTAAATAAAATCTAAAAATCACATGCCTAATTAAAATCATTCAAGATATATCATATTCCTAATCTAGCCAAAACATGTCCCCCAATCAAATATATAACCTTCATAAACAAACCAAATCTTGTCTCCAATCAATCTTTAGACTTTCCTTGTAAGACACTAATTGGTTTCCTTCCTTATTCAAAAACCAATGCACAACCCAAACCCTAACATGCAACTATAAAAGAAACACATTCTCAACCCTTTGGCCTCTCAGACTCTCACGGTAATTCAGAAAACCCTAAACAAAACACTGTCTCGGCCCTCAATCTCTCATCAAAACCTGCACACATAGACCCCACGTTGAAGACACAAATACTCACCAATTCAACGTAGCAATAGACTTGCCCCCTCACAAATCAAACATTCTTCACGCCCTTCTCACTAAGACGCCTAGCCACATCATGCCTCAACACCTGCCCTTCACGCCAACAGCCTCCATGAAGCCAACCCATCACCCACAAGCCCTCAACTCAACGTCATATACCCCACTCAAACAGATAGCCAATTCACACTCACGTTGCACCATCCATCAGCGCCAAATATCCACTCAATTAGCCCCTTTCAACACGTCACTGCATTTAAACCTCAACGCCTCAAGCCTTCATCCATTACCTTCATCCAGAACACTCACGCATCATCACTCAACAAACACATCCACAAATCTGCCTCACCTACACTCAATGCCACTTGCCGCAAAACACACACTGCACTGCCTTAAAAACTGCCGCATATCCCCTCTCTGTCCTGTCCAGTTTAGTCACACAAACAACTCCAGAAACTGCCCAGAAACTATCCCAAAACTGCCCCCAAACCAGTCCACATAACCCACAAAACAGTCCCCTAATCACCAAAGACCGTGACCAAAATACATCATCAAATCAGTAGCAAATCAGCAGCAACATAGCAGCGAAACGGAGCGAAAACGGTAGCTTGAGCAGTGAAACAGCGAGAGAAAACATTGAACCAGTGAACCAGAAAAGTTGCGGAGCCTTAGTCCTTCCGACAGCCATGTAACGTGCTTCCGAGAGTCGACATAAAAGGTTAGACCTGATGGCACCTTTCTCATTTATCTTTTATTCATATTTTAATTATTTATTGAATGTTCTTCGCATGAGAGTCGTTGGTTAATGTATGTTGTGGCTTTGAATAAAATGGAAAATGTGTCGCCTCTCATGGTATATAGGATGGAAACCCAGACATAAATTCTGTAGCCGAATCCGAATGGACGGTAGTGCGGTCCGTACTTGGGATACAACACCACGTACTACTTGAGCAAACAGCTCATATTTTGTTTTATGTTGTTTGATTCGTTTATTATCCGTTATTTAAATTCTGTATGTTATTTGTTTGTGTAATGATGAGATAAAGCGTATGGGCTTAGTAAGTTGGATTAAAGGTCCTCTATTTCGAGGGGTTAAAATCCTTTACCACGATGCTTTGCCGCGCCAGAGGACGTATATTCGGTTGAATGTAAGATGTGTTCAATCGGGTATACAAAGTCTGATATCGTTGTCTTTATTTTTATATGCATTATGATATTAGTGTATGGGCTTAGTAAGTGGGATTAAAGGTCCTCCGTTTCGAGGGGTTAAAATCCTTTACCACGATGCTTCACCGCGATGGATCACATATATTCGTTTGAATGTAAGATGTGTTCAATCGGGTATACAAAGTCTGATATCATCGTCTTTATTTTTATGTGCATTATGTTATTGGCGCATGGGCTTAGTAAGTTGGATTAAAGGTCCTCTATGTCGAGGGGTTAAAATCATTTACCACGATGCTTTGTCGCGCTTTGTAGCCCATTATTAGGTGTCATCTATTCACCCGTTCACGTATGTGTCATGTTGTTTACAGTTTTTTTTAGGTCACTGATGTAACCCCGTTCGAACGAGTTTCAGAACGCCGCACAAACGCCTGGTTTCTGTCTCAGTTTGTTCGAACGCATTTACGAACGCTATACGAACGTGAACCTTCTATTTTCCGTTCGAACGTGCTTACTAACCCTACTCGAACTCGCACGTATTTCCTTTGTCTTATCATGCATCAAGTCTGGTCCCGTTCGAACGCGTTCTCAAACGTTATACGAATGCGAACCTTCTGTTTACCGTTCGAACGCGTTTACGAATGCTACTCGAACGAGAATGCGTTTTGTTTCATCAGGTCATGTCCCGTTCGAACACGTTAACAAACGCTATACAAACACAAACCTTCTGTTTACCATTCGACCGCGTTTTCAAATGCTACACGAACGCGCATACACTGAACTCAGTCATTTTCATCACATGTCATGCATAATTGTTTCTTAGGTGATTTCTCTTGTATCATATAGCCAATCATACCATTTGTATCTCTGCATTTGTCTATTTGATGTGTTCATGAGATGGTATTCAAGCATGATTAGACTGTTAGTATGTTACTTGGTTCTTAAGCATGATTTAGCCTAATTAGTTGTTCATTTTCAAGCATGATTCGTCATTTATTTTGCGTTTGGAATTTGCATTATTTTTAGGTTGTTCTTTGTTTTCCGCATTATATGATCGAATGTAATGTGCTTATGACATTGTATGCTAGTCGTATTTATCATTATGTATGCAAATTGGGACATAGATTAAATGCAAATAGGTTGTATGCAAATCCGGACATAGGTAATATGCAAACTTAGATATGAGCCTTGTACTTATGCATGGGAACTTAGGAGTAAATTATCTTTGGAAATAAATATTGCTTAGGCTTGGTTGAATTATTGCACAAATCATTTTATTACAAGTGGCATAAGTAAGGGACCATTCCGAACCCAATGGTTTGAGGTCTCCCCTTGCGAGGGGTGAGTGCGGCCTTAAATCTTTGTCCCGGTTCACACCGGGTGGCGACTCCATTATTCTCCGGTTTAGTCCCCCGCGGGCTACTCTGTACTCCCATCCGGGCCGCGAGCCCGGAACAGCATGCGTCGCCCGGTTTATGTGTCCTACAGTCTTGCGACTCCACTGGGGATAGAGAATCGGCCCCGAAATAATGACTTGTAATATTATGATTTGTGCTTTAATTAACCGTGTCTACTGTGGGTTAAAAGGGGTTTAATCAAAGGCACTTTTAAGGCTGGGTAATGGTTTGTTGTCTTCCTTCATTCACTACCTTTCTATAAGGAAAAGCTGTGAAGGCACCTAGATAATCACTTACTGGTAGCCTATTGTGATGGACTAATTTGGAGGACTCGTTGTTTATTCCTGTCACCAAGCAATAAGAGCCTAAGTGGCTTGGGTACTTAAGAGAGCATCGCTCCACCCTCCCTCTGGGGAATCTACAATGGGAAATCCATTTGACAGTCAGTCACACACCATAACTCGTTGGCACGTACCGTAAGGTATAAAAAAGGTACGCTCACTGGTCGCTCGAACCCTTGAATGGGGAGACCTAGTTGTGGGCAATCTTTCGCCAGCGAGAGTCTTTGTCTACACTCCCGCAAACCCACACGTAGACCGGGGTTGTATGGCCTATAGCAACTATTTCCTAGTGCTTGTGGACCATCATCATTTGGATGCGGTTGGACTTCTTATCAGAAATGCGAACTTGTTGGGCCATTTAAACTGGGACGAGTTCGTATCCTATGACAATTGGGCCAAAAGCTTCTGAAATGTTGATGGGCCACTCTGTAGAAACTATCTCTGTATGCTTGTATTTGGGAACATTGTCGTTTGGATCCATGTGGACCTTTTTTCATAAGGTATGGGCTTGTTGGGCCATTTAAACTAGGACAAGAACATATCTTATGACGATTGGGCCAAAAGCTTATAAAACACCAATGGGCCATTATATGTTTGTGTTTAGGAACATTATCATTTGGATACGGTTGGACTTCTTGCCATGAGATGTGAACTTGTTGGGCCATTTAAACTGGGACAAGTTCACTCATATGACAGTTAGCCCAAAAGCTTCTAAAATGTTGATGGGCCGATTTGTGTGAAAAATTTAATGAGTTGATATATTCCTTGTATCGCATGCATCTCATTCATCTCATGCATACATATATCTTGTTAACACCCTCTATGTCTATAAAAGATATCATAGAGTCCCGTTGGGTTAGGGAAAGAGAATACTCACTAAAAGACCGGTAACAGATATGAGTGGATCAGAAAACGAGATATCTCGCGTAGATCAGCTGGAGAATGGTTTCGCCAAAATTACCGAACAGTTGCAAGCCTTGACCACTGCCATGGTAAGTATGCCTGTGCCCCGTGCTGGGGGAAACTCTGAGAATATAAGACGTGAGGAGCCTCCAAATAGGTTAGGGGATGACATCCCCACTTTTGATGATGATATGGCTGAATATGACGCTGGGAGAATAGCCGGTTCTCAGGCCTTGATACAGAAACTCCTTGACCAGGTAGAGTCCGTTACCCGTAAGATGAAGGGTAAGGATGAAGACTTACTAGACTATGAGGCGATGACCTTTGAGGAACAGTTGCCTGCTCAGTTCAAGATGCCGAATATGGCCAAGTTCAACGGGAATAGGGATCCAAGGGTCCACCTCCGACAATATATTTCAGTTATGAGTTCAATGGGTTTATCCAAACGTCAAATGCAGAAAATGTTTGGGATGTCACTTGAGGGAGCGCCGGTAGTTTGGTATCACAACCTTGAGAAGAAGATTAGGGAAGATTGGAGGGAATTGGCAGTTGCATTTGTGAAACTGTATGTTACAGACTTGGAGATTGATTTGTCACTCCGTGATTTGGAGAACACTAAGCAGAAGCCGGAAGAAAACTTCAAGGAGTATGTAGACCGCTGGAGAAACCAGCTTCTAAAGATGCAGACTCGGCCCTCAGAGAATGACCAAATCAAAATGATCATCAAGGGCACCAAGCCCGCCATTTATGGCAAGTTGAGGAGAATGACCTCCATGATTGCAGTTTTTCGACAGTTGAGGGAAACTGTCATGGACATCGAAGAAGAAGAAGCAGAAAATAGAAAGTTCTATGGCCAGAATAGAAGGACTTTTGGGGGACATTCTGAGACCAAGCCCAATACTACCGAGGTTGCTGCCATCAGGAACCGGCATTTCTCTAACCTTGGGAAGCCTTTATCTAAGATGCTTGAGAAGCTGAAGGCATAAAGACTCCTAAAACCCTTAGAGCCTAACCACTTCCAGATCTTATACCACCCAACCTTGACCTAAACCTGTATTGTCACTTCCATCAGAGGAGAGGCTATGAAACTGACAGCTGCACCCGCCTTAGGCATGAAATCCAAAAACTCATTGATGCCCATAAAATACCCGATCCTGAGAAAGAACAACCCAACACACACCGGAATCCTCTACCAAACTACTGCTTCGTTCCCCCACCCACCTATATGATCAACTTAAGCCTACCCGAAAGCTTCATCCTCCAAGCTCTCAACCACTCAGCTTCTTTCACAGGGATAGGGAACGACAACAGTGGGGAACCATAGGGCAAGGAAGAAGGCAATGCTGCGAATGATGAAGCTGTTACTCCTGATTTATTTGATCTTGCATTTTTCAAATACATTGAGTTTATCTACTTGTTTGAAACATTTCTTAATGATAATAAAGACATCCATTTCACCTACTTACCTGAATCCTTTCCTTTCAATCTACATGACATGAGTATGTTTGAAAAAAGCATTCAACCCTGATACCATGATATTTAGCGACACTCAGAACACGGGGGATTCGCAAAAGAAGCAAGCAGAAAAGACAGAATAACCGTTCAGTAATGGGAAATGGGGTAGTGAGGCTGTCAGATTTGAAGGAAATGAGTTCACTGAGCCGATCAATGTGGATAGATTGAAGCAATACTTTGCCAGAGGAAGAGAAAATCGAGCAGTCACCAATGGAATTGGTGGATGACCTAACCCAACGGGATATGAAACTCATTCATGCATACATGGATACACAAAACGTATTTTGCATTCCTTTTTGTGTTTGTTTTGTTTTGTATTCACAGGTTTTAAAGAAGAAAAGGAGAAAATGTCAAATGCAAGCCAACCAGAAGCAGCAACAGTACAGTGTCAGCAGTTTTCAAGAATGGATCACAGGGTTGAGGTCCATATCAGTATCAGTCTGGGGGCGAGGCCTATATCGGTATCAGTTTAAGGCGAGGCCCATATCAGTATCAGTTTGAGGCGAGGCCCATATCAGTATCAGTTTAGACCGAGGCCCATATCAGTATCAGTCTGGGGGCGAGGCCCATATCAGTATCAGTTTGGGGTGAGGCCCATATCAGTATCAGTCTGGGGGCGAGGCCCATATCAGTATCAGTCTGGGGGGCGAGGCCCACATCAGTATCAGTTTGGGGCGAGGCCCATATCAGTATCAGTTTAGGGCGAGGCCCATATCAGTATCAGTTTAGGGCGAGGTCCATATCAGTATCAGTTTAGAGCGAGGCCCATATCAGTATCAGTCTGGGGACGTGGCCCATGTCAATATCTGTTTGGGGGTCGAGGCCCGCATCAATATCAGTTTGGGGATGAGTCCCAGGGTCGAGGCCCACATCAGTATCAGTTTGGGGATGAGTCCCAGGGCCGAGGTCCACATCAGTATCAGTTTGGGGATGAGTCCCAAGGTCGAGGCCCATATCAGCATCAGTTTGGGGATGAGTCCCAGGGTCGAGGCCGACATCAGTATCAGTTTGGGGAAGAGTCCCAGGGCCGAGGCCCACATCAGTATCAGTTTGGGGATGAGTCCCAAGGTCGAGGCCCACATCAGCATCAGTTTTGGGGAAGAGTCCCAGGGTCGAGGCCCACATCAGCATCAGTTTTGGGCAATAGTCTCAGGGTCGAGGCCCACATCAACATCAGTTTTAGGGATGAGTCCCGAGGGTCGAGGCCCACATCCACATCAGCATCATGCATCCATGCATACATGCATACATATCACATACATACAATTCTTATTTTGTTCGCAGGATTGTAGCGGTAAAGACCATCTCATCAAGTAACGATTCAAAAATGAGCCACCTCTCATCAAGTAACAGATGCCGAAAATGGCGCTCCAAAATGGAGCACACTCACAACAGTTGCCGAAAATGGCACTCCAAAATGGAGCACACACAACAGATTCCGAAAATGGCGCTCCAAAATGGAGCACACACACAACAGATGCCGAAAATGGCGCTAAAAAATGGAGCACACACAACAGATGCCGAAAATGGCGCTCCAAAACGGAGCACACACAACAAATGCCGAAAATGGCCCTCCAAAAATGGAGCACAGTTCGAAAATAGACAAGCAGATCAACTCAGTTCGAAGCAGTAGGCAGGTCAGGTGGCAGCTGGCGAGCCAGGTAAGTGAAAATACATTGCATAACTTTGATAGGATTGTCACTGTTCCATATTACACAAGTCCCATCAAAGTGGGGGGCGACTGTAGGCACTACATTTTTGCATATAAGTCCCTATGATGAGTCTCATTTAGAGGGACTACCTTTTAAGTCGCGGAAGTCGTGGGAAACGGACGTCGGAATGGGAAATTCAGATTAAGTATGTCATCAGGTTCATTTCGCAAGTTCACTGTTTTCGTTCGTGCTGCGTTCGTGACCACGTTCGAACGTCAAGCAGATTGCGGGCGTTCGTGTAGCGTTCGAATCGGCGTTCGAACGATGTCGGTATTTCTGGTTTTGCTGCTAGCCTCACATCCAAGCCCAATCAGCCCACCAAAGCCCATAAAACATATCCAAATTAATAAAACACATATTTAACACATGGTGAAATTAAATAAAATCTAAAAATCACATGCCTAATTAAAATCAATCAAGATATATCATATTCCTAATCTAGCCAAAACATGTCCCCCAATCAAATATATAACATTCCTAAACAAACCAAATCTTGTCTCAAATCAATCTTTAGACTTTCCTTGTAAGACACTAATTGGTTTCCTTTCTTATTCAGAAACCCAAGCACAACCCAAACCCTAACATGCAACTATAAAAGAAACACATTCCCGACCCTTTGGCCTCTCATACTCTCACGGTAATTCAGAAAGAAAACCCTAAACAAAACATTGTCTCGGCCCTCAATCTCTCATCAAAACCTGCACACACAGACCCCACATTGAAAACACAAATACTCACCAATTCAATGTAGTAATAGACTTGCCCCCTCACAAATCAAACATTCTTCACGCCCTTCTCACCAAGATGCCTAGCCACATCACGCCTCAACACCTGCCCTTCACGCCAATAGCCACGAAGCCAACCCATCACCTACAGGCCCTCAACTCAACGTCACATACCCCACTCAAACAGATAAACAATTCACGCTCACGTTGCACCCTCCATCAGCGCCAAATAGCCATTCAATCAGCCCCTTTCAACACGTCACTACATTCAAATGTCAACGCCTCAAGCCTTCATCCATTACCTTCATCCAACACACTCACGCATCATCACTCAACAAACATGTCCACAAATCTGCCTCACATACACTCAACGCCACCTTCCACAAAACACACACTGCACTGCCTCAAAAACTACCGCGTATTCCCTCTCTGTCCTGTCCAGTTTAGTCACACAAACAACTCCAGAAACTACCCAAAAACTGTCCCAAAACTACCCCCAAACCAGTCCAAATAACCCACAAAATAGTCCCCTAATCACCAAAGACAGTGACCAAAATACAGCAGCAAATCAGCATCAAAACAGCAGTGAAACGGAGCGAAAATGGTAGCTTAAGTAGCCAAACAGCGATAGAAAATGTTGAACCAGTGAACCAGAAAAGTTACGGAGCCTTAGCCCTTCCGACGGCCTTGTAACGTGCTTCCAAGAGTCGAAAAAAAAGGTTAGACCTGAGGGCACCTTTCTCATTTATCTTTTATTCATATTTTAATTGTTTATTGAATGTTCTTCGCATGAGAGTCGTTGGTTAATGTATGTTGTGGCTTTGAATAAAATGGAAAATGCGTCGCCTCTCGTGGTATATAGGATGGAAACCCAGACATAAATTCCGTAGCCGAATCCAAATGGACGGTAGTGCGGTCCGTATTTGGGATACAACACCACGTACCACTTGAGCGAACGGCTTATATTTTGTTTTATGTTGTTTGATTCGTTTATTATCCGTTATTTAAATTCTGTATGTTATTTGTTTGTGTAATGATGAGATAAAGCGTATTGGCTTAGTAAGTTGGATTAAAGGTCCTCCATTTCGAGAGGTTAAAATCCTTTACCACGATGCTTTGTCACGCCGGATGACGTATATTCGATTGAATGTAAGATGTGTTCAATCGGGTATACAAAGTACGATATCGTTGTCTTTATTTTTATATGCATTATGATATTAGTGTATGGGCTTAGTAAGTGGGATTAAAGGTCCTCCGTTTCGAGGGGTTAAAATCCTTTACCACGATGCTTCACTGCGTCGGATGACATATATTCGTTTGAATGTAAGATGTGTTCAATCGGGTATACAGAGTCCGATATCATCGTCTTTATTTTTATGTGCATTATGTTATTGGCGCATGGGCTTAGTAAGTTAGATTAAAGGTCCTCTATGTCGAGGGGTTAAAATTCTTTACCACGATGCTTTGCCGTGCCTTGTAGCCCGTTATTAGGTGTCATCTATTCACATTTTCACGTATGTGTCATGTTGTTTACTGTTTTTTTGAGGTCACTACTGTAACCCCGTTCGAACGCGTTTCAGAACGCTACACGAATGCCTGTTTTCTGTCTCAGTTCATTCGAACGCATTTACGAAAGCTATACGAACGCGAACCTTCTGTTTTCTGTTCAAACGTGTTTACTAACGCTACTCAAACACGCACGTATTTCCTTTGTCTTATCATGCATCAGGTCTGGTCCCGTTCGAACGCGTTCTCAAACGTTATACGAATGCGAACCTTCTGTTTACCGTTCGAACGCATTTACGAATGCTACTCGAACGCGAATACATTTTGTTTCATCAGGTCCTGTCCCGTTCAAATGTGTTATGAAACGCTATACGAATGCGAACTTTCTGTTTACTTTTCGAACACATTTTCAAACGCTACATGAACGCGCATACACTGAACTGAGTTCTTTTCATCACATGTCATGCATAATTGTTTCTTAGGTGATTTCTCTTGTATCATATAGCCAATCATACCATTGTATCTCTGCATTTGTCTATTTGATGTGTTCATGAGATGGTATTCAAGCATGATTAGGCCGTTAGTTTGTTACTTGGTTCTTAAGCATTATTTAGCCTATTTAGTTGTTCATTTTCAATCATGATTCGTCATTTATTTTGCATTTGGAATTTGCATTATGTTTAGGTTGTTCTTTTTTTTTCGCATTATATGATCGAATGTAATGTGCTTATGACATTGTATGCTAGTCGTATTTATCATTATGTATGCAAATTGGGACATAGATTAAATGAAAATAGGTTGTATGCAAATCCAGACATAGGTAATATGCAAACTTATATATGAGGCTTGTACTTATGCATGCGAACTTAGGAGTAAATTATCCTTGGAGATAAATGTTGCTTAGGCTTGGCTGAATTATTGCACAAATCATTTTATTACAAGTGGCATAAGTAAGGGACCATTCCGAACCCAATGATTTGAGGTCTCCCCTTGCGAGGGGTGAGTGCGGCCTTAAATCTTTGTCTCGGTTCACATCGGGTGGCGACTCCATTATTCTCCGGTTTAGTCCCCCGCGGGCTACTCCGTACTCCCAACCGGGCCGCGAGCCCGGAACAACATGCGTCGCCCGGTTTCTGTGTCCTACAGGAAGACTCGTCGTGATGATAACTTTAGTGCTCAGTCTGTTTTCCTTGCCGCAAGTACTCCTTAATTTCTTCGTCAGAACTAAGGATTAGATCCTTATACCATGATGTTGAAATTAAAGAATCTTCACATATCTAATCTTAGATCTTAGAAGTACTAAATTCAAAAGAAAACTCTTGGAGAGTTAATGGCTATGCTCAAGGAGACAGAGCCAGTGCTTACAAAAGGGCAAGAAGCGCAAGGCGCATCTTACTTCTACATCCCAGAAGGTCAAGGCTAGGCCGAAAGCTTATAGGGATGTGATAAATGGGTCATTGTAAGAGTGACTGCCATATGGACACGGCAGACATGAATGAAGTAAAGATGGGCAAGGCTCCGACTTCAGGTATGTTTGTTATAAACATGTCCGCGACTGGTTTTAAAATTGGATTTTTGATACTGGATGTGGTACATAAGTATTACTGATGTGCGGGATCTGCTGATAAGTAGGAGACTGGCTTCAGATGAGATTGAACTGCGAGTCAGAAATGGGACGAGGGTCGTTGTTTTGGCCGTAGAAACCTAAGTTTTGGAACTGCCCTTTGGGCATGTACTTAAATTAAGAGACTGTTATAATGTATCTAGTTTGACTAGGAACATTATCTCTGTATCTAGTTTAACCCGTTGCTGGTATACCTTTATGTTCCAGAACACAAGGTGTTTTGTTTATAAAGATGATATTGAGATATACACATTAGATGTGAATAACAGTATTTATATTTTGAATATAAATAAATCTCAAATATATAACATGACAAACAAATAGCTCAAATTAAGTAAATCAAAAGAGACTTATTTGTGGTATTGTCGTCTGAGATGCATTAACAAGACTCGTATATCCACACTTTCGAAGAGTTGATACTTGGATGGATTTGATCATAATTCAAATGATGTCTGTGAATCTTGTTTATTAGGCAAAGTGCCTAAAACACCTTTTACATGGTAAATGTGCAAGTGCCACCGATCTGTTAGCCCTCGTTCATAGTGACGTAAGTGGGCCCATGTCTAGCTAGGCTAGAGGTGGATATGAATACTTCGTAACCTTTACTGATGTAGCATCGCGTTACGGTTATGTGTATCTTATGAAACACAAGTCAGAAACTTCTGAGTAATTCAAAGAGTTTCGACACGAAGTAAGAAAACAAACTGGTAAAAGTATTAAAAATATTACAGTCGGACCATATTGTAAAATACTTAAACATATGAGTTTGAAGATTACTTGAAAGAGTATGGTATTCTTTCACAGTAGACTCCTCCTAGAACACCTCAGTTGGACGGTGTGTCCGAACAGAGAAACCGAACTTTGTTGGACATAGTAAGGTTAATGATGAGTCACTCTAAGCTACTAATTTCCTTCTGAGGATACACTTTAAACAATGCAATACTTATTTTGAATAAGGTTCCATGAAAATCTGTTAGACAGACTTCATATTAGATATGAACAGGAAGGAAATAGGGTTTCTCATTCCTGAAGATTTGGCGATGCTAGGCATGTAAAACGTTTGGATGGTACCAAACTAGAACCCAAATCGGATAAGTGCCTAATTTGTAGGTTATCCTAGGGAAACCAAAGTATAGTACTTATACAACTCACAAGAGAACAATGTAATTGTTGCTCTCCATGCGGTTTTCCTATGAGGAATTCCTTATATGCAGTGGTAAGTGGGAGGAAAGTAGAACTCGATTAAAATCGAAGTGATATTGTTCCTGGCACCGATTCCCTCTCGGAACACAAACAGTTCATCAGGGATGAAACTGTACTACAATCTTCAAATACACAAGAACCGTGTAGGTCAGAGAGAGTCAGAAAATAACATGAGAGGTATGGGTTTCTGATCTTACCTCATGAAGTGTTAATCTTATTAAGGATAATAAACCGACTACGTATGAGGAAGTGATACAAGGTATCGACTCCGTTTCATGGCAAAGTGCCATGACGTCCGAATTGGATTCCATGTATACCAACCAAGTTTGGACACTGGTTGATATACAAGAAGGCATTATGCCTATTGGTTGCAAATGGTCTTCAAGGAAGACATACATGGATGGCAATATACAATTTACGCAGCTAGGCTTGTACTGAAAAGGTATCGTCAACGACATAGTGTCGATTATGACAAAACTTTATCACCCTTTGCCATGATTAAATCCATTCGGATAATGCTTGCTATTGCTGCATATTTCATTTGTGAAATATGACAGATGGATGTCAAAACCGCTTACCTTAACGGAAACCTTTTGGAGGATGTTTATATACAACATTCTGACGGTTTTGTCATGCCGAAACATGCAAACAAGGTTTGCAAGTTAAATCAATCCATTTATGGATTGAAGCAAGCATTGAATTCTTGGAACCATCGTTTTGATGTAATCATAATGGTATATGATTTAATTCAAAACGAAGATGATTCTTGTGTATATAAGTATATAAGAGGGTTAGTGGGAGCGCACTGACAATCACTGTCATATACATTGATGATATATTGCTTCTTAGCAATGACATTCCCATAGTACAATCGGTGAAAGCTTAGCTTTCATAAAATTCTCCATGGAATACATGGGAGAAGCAGGCTTTATTTTGGGAATAAAGATCTATTGGGATAGATCTAGAAAGCTACTGACACTCTCCCAGAGCTCGTACATTATGAAATGTACTCGACCTGATGTCTCATATGCTTTGAGCATATGTAGACAGAATTAGGGCAATCCAGGTGATGGTCACTGGATTGAAATTAAGAACATCATTTAGTATCTTGGATGAACTAAGGATGCCTTCTTAATATATGGGGAAAAGAAGAACTTGAGGTGACTGGATTCACCGCTGCAGATTTCCAAATTGACAAAGACGACTTAAATCGCAATAAGGGTACACATTTAGTTTGAATTAAGGTACAATGAGCTGGAAATCTTCCAAGCAAGATGTTGTAGCCGTTTAAATAACAAAAGCGGAACATTGATGTAGCTGAGGCAGCAAAAGAAGCATTTTGGATCTATAGAATCCTAATTGGATTAGGAGTAGTTCTGTTAGCAGCTAAGCTGGGCTACAACATAGGCTAAGGAACCACGGTCTCATCAATGATCCAAGTATGTACATCGACTAATTTATCTGATTCGCCAGATCATACATCGTGGCGATGTGATGATCGAATAAATCACATCAGATGATAACCTTGCAAATCTACTGACGAAAGCTGTTTCTCAGCAAAAGTTTGAGCGAACCGTACATAGTTCAGGTGTTAGGCACTTGAGTGATTGGCAATAGGCTAAGTGGGAGATTGTTGGACAATTATTACCCATAGTATCTCCATTTTGTAAAGAGCATGGTGTTCTTGTACAAAATTAACTATGTGACTAAGGAAATTGCTCTTTTATCATTTGTAATTGGATTACCTCGATATATAAATGATAAAAGTCCATATGATTAGTACTCGATTAATAAGATAGGAGACAATATTAATCCACGTAAGGTTTAATCATTAAATATCCCTAGTCGTAATATTATCGAGACTGGACATCGATAATGCAGAATAGGCTAGTATTACACTTGTGCGTGTTATGGAAGCGTAACATCATAATTCTCATATATTTGGCTATTGGATACTCATGCAAGTGTAATAGGAGGTTCTGTTTACTGATGGTAGGGAAACAGCTTCACTCTGGATAGAACCCTCGGAATCCCATTGGTAGTATGACTATGTGTCTATGGGAATCCGAATCAGGGTAGGTGTATTTGGTCTTAACCTGAGACTTGCATCGCTAATACTTGCGATAATCAATATACTTTGGTTTTGGTCGTCCAGGGCTTTAACAGGTTCTGTGTACGCCTCTTCTAGGTATGCTGAGAATCGTAGTGTATTGGATGTGATGTCAAGATGGAAGTATCACTTCAGTCATATGGAGATGATGATCACGCAGGGATACGGAACTGGTACTTTTAAGTACTACAGTCATCGGGATAATATGACTTGGTCATGATTATCCGATAATAGAGACTAGTTACCAGAGATCCGATATATACTTCGTACGTGGCAGACACAATTCCAGCCCCAGGCCAAACATGTGACATCTGATACTGGATTGTAATACGCAATACTATATATACTACGCCTGACAAAGATCTTGTATTCTGCAGAATAATATTTCTGGAGAATTGGGTAGGCACGGTGCTTTGCTAGAAGCCAACCGTGACTCGTAAATTGGTAAAAACGTGGTACTAGGTACGCACGTATTCGAATAGTCAATTAACCGTATTTACTGCCAACATAACCAGGGATCTCATGGGTCACTTCTCGAAGATTCACCAATGATATTTGACTCGAATAATATTAATCTGAGATTAATTATAAGAGATAAAATTAATATGGGATTAATTACGGCAAGAGAATTAATCTAGGATTAATTCGACAAGAATTTATCTAGGATAAAATTCAGATAGAATAGAGTGAACGATTAATTTGGAATTAATCGATTAAATAATATATTAGATATATTAATTGAAATTAGATTTCAAAGCAGAATTAAAATTGGATTTTCATTCGGGCAAACGAATTAATTTAGAATTAATTCGTTATCGACTTTCGTAATAATTTTATGAGGCATTATTATTTAATTAAATTAGATTTAATTACGTCGCAACGGTAAATTCGTTTAATTTAGAATTAAACGAACCCGAGCCCAAGCGAAGTTGCGTGTTGGATTAGCCAACTTAAATTTGGAATTTAATAAGTGGTGGGACCCACTTCACTTAAATCATCAAGTTGGACTAATGATGGAAGTTGGTATTGGCAAGTTGTTGGTTGAGTGAAAGGCTTGGTTTACTTGTATTTTACTCTAACCAAAACCAACACACTACTTGGCTATTTAAACAAAATGAATTTTGGAAATTTCTGTGTGGTTACTATTCACAGCAACCAAAAACTTTCCTCTCTTCACTGCAATTTTCGTGACCTCTCCCTCCTTCTTCTTGAGTTTTGTTGCAAAACCAAGTGAGCTAGCACTCAAAGGAATCAAATGAGGTGATAGGGAAACCCACCCTAAAGTCAAAATCAACAAAGCAAAGCTTGAAGCAACATCCATTGGAGTAATCCTTGAGATTTCTCATCCAATCAATGTAAGTATAACCCAACTTATTTTTTATTTATTCACACATACATATCATGTTAGTAGATCCCGGGCATGTCTTAGAGACTTACACGTATGTGGGCCCATGTCTAGCTAGGCTAGAGGTTGATATGAATACATCGTAACCTTACAGATGATGCATCGCATTATGGTTATGTGTATCTTATGAAACACAACTTGGAAACTTTTGAGAAATTCATAGAGTTTCGACATGAAGTAGAAAAACAAACTGGCAAAAGTATTAAAATAGTGCGGTCGGACCGCGGTGAAGAATACTTATGCAATTAGTTTCGAGATTACTTAAACAAATATGGTATTCTTTCACAGTGGACTCCTCCCGGAACACCTCAATTGAACGGTGTGTCCTAACGGAGAAACTGAACTTTGTTGGACATGGTAAGGTCAAAGATGAGTTGCACTAAGCTACCAATTTCCTTCAGGGGATACACATTGAACAGTACAATACTTATTTTGAATAAGGTTCTGTCAAAGTCTGTATGACAGACTCCATATGAAATATAGACAGGAAAGAAATCGGGTTTTTTCATTCCTGAAGATTTGGGTATGCTAGGCATATGTTAAACGTTTAGATGGTACCAAACTAGAACCCAAATCGGATAAGTGCCTATTTGTATTTGGTTATCCTAGGGAAACCAAAGGATATTATTTCCACAACCCACAAAAGAACAAAATATTTGTTGCTCTCCATGCATTTTTCCTCGAAAAGGAATTCCTATATGCAGTGGTAAGTGGGAGGAAAGTAGAAATCGATGAAAATCGGGGTGATATTGTTCCTGGCATCGATCCCCTCACGGAACATGAACAGTTCATCAGGGATGAGACTATTCCACAATCTTCTAATACACAAGAACCGCGTAGGTCGGGGAGAGTCAGAAAACAACGTAATATGTATGGGTTTCTGATCTCACCTCATGTAGATATTAATCTTATTGAGGATAATAAACCGGCTACGTATGAGGAAGCGATACAAGGTATCGACTCCGCTTTATGGCAAGATACCATGAAGTCTGAAATGGATTCCATGTATAATAACCAAGTTTGGACACTTGTTGATGTACCGGAAGGCATTGTGCTTATTGGTAGTAAATGAGTCTTCAAGGTAAAGACAAACATACAAAGGCAACATACAAACATACAAAGCTAGGCTTGTAGCGAAAGGTTATCATCATCAACATGGTGTCGATTACGATGAAACCTTTTACCTGTTGCCATGATTAAATCCATTCAGAAAAAGATTGCTATTGCTACATGTTTTTATTATGAAATATGGCAAATGGATGTCAAAACCGCTTTCCTTAATGGAAACCTTTTGGAGGATGTTTATATTCAACACCCTGATGGTTTTGTCGTGCCAAAACATGCAAACAAGGTTTTCAAGTTAAAACGATCCATTTATGGATTGAATCAAGCATTGCGTTCTTGGAACCAACGTTTTGATGAGATCATATTACCATATGGTTTCATTAAAAACGAAGATGATTCTTGCATATATAAGATGGTTAGTGGGAGCGCACTGACATTGATTGTCCAATACGTTGATGATGTATTGCTTCTTAGCATTGACATTCCCATACTAAAATCGGTGAAAGCTTGGCTTTCATTAAAATTCTCCATGAAATTCTTGGGAGAGGCAACCTTTATTCTAGGAATAAGGATCTATTGGGATAGATTTAAAAGTTGTTGGCACTCTCCGAGGACTCGTACATTGACAGTGTTGAAGAGATTCAAAAAGGATCAGTCCTAGAAAGGATGCTTCTAGTACAACATGACGTCTCTCTATCTAAGGACATGTGTCCTGAAATTAAAGATAAGAGAGATGCACGCGACCTGGTGTCTCATATGCTTTGAGCATCTGCAGTCACTATCAAGCTGATCCAGGTGATGGTCACTGGACTGATGTTAAAAACATCCTTAGTATCTTAGAGGAACTAAAGATGCCTTCTTAGTATATGGGGAAGGAGAACTTGAGGTGACTGGATTCACCGATGTAAGTTTCCAAACCAATAAAGATGACTATAAGTCACAATAAGGGTACATATTTTGTTTGAACAACTGAACAGTCAGTTGGAAATCTTCCAAACAAGATATTGTTGCTGATTCAACAACAAAAGCGGAATACATTGTTGCAGCTGAGGCAACAAAAGAAGCATTTTGGATCTATAAAATTCCTAATTGGATTAGGAGTAGTTCTATTAACAACTGAGCTAGGCTACAACATAGGCTAGGGAATTACGGTGTCATCAATGATCCAAGTATGTACTTTGATGGTTTCATCTGATTAGATAGATCACACATCGTGGCGATGTGAAGATCGAAAAATCATTTCAGATGATAACCTTGCAGATCCGTTGACGAAAGCTATATCTCTGCATAAGCATGAACAACCCATATATAGTTGAAGTGTTGGACACTTGAGTGATTGGCTATAGGCCAAGTGGGAGATTGTTGGACAATTATGACTCATAACATCACTATTTGTAAAAGACATGGTGTTTTTGTAAAAATTAACTATGTGACAAAGGAAATTGCTCTTTTATCATTTTGTAATTGGATTACTTGGATATATAAATGATAAAAATCAATATGATTAGTACCAGATTAATAAGATATGAGACAATATTAATCCAAGAAAGGTTTAATCATTAAACATCCCTAGTCGTAGTATTATCGAGACTGGACATGGATAATATGGAATAGGCTAGTATTACACTTGTGCGCGTTATGGAAGCTTAACGTCATAGTTCTCATATATTTAAGTATTGGATACTTATGCAAGTATGATAGGAGGTTCTGTTAGCCGTTGGACCGGGAACAGCTCGCTTGGATAGACCCCTCGGAATCCCATTGGTAGTGTGACTATGTGTCTATGGCAATCCGAATCAGGGTAGGTGTATGTGGTCTTAACCTGATACTTGCATAGCTAATACTTGTGACAATCAGTATACTTTGGTTTTGGTCTTCCAGAGCTTTAAGAGGTTCTGTAGCCTCTTCTGGGTATACTGAGAATCGTAGTGTATTGGGTGTGATGTCAAGATGGAAGTATCACTTCAGTTATGGAGATGATGATCACGTAGGGATACAAAACTATTACTTTTAAATGCTGCAGTTATCGGGATAGTATGACTAGGTCATGATTATCCGATTACAGAGACTAGTTGCTAGTGATCCAATATATGCTTCGTATGGGGCAGACACAATTCCAGCCTCAGGCCTAGCATGTGACATCTGATACTGGATCGTATTACGCAATACATAGTATACTACGCCTGATACAAATTATATATTCATCGTTGAGTATTTCTGGAGAATTGGGTAGGCACGGTGTTTTGCTAGAAGCCAACCATGTCTTGTAAATCGGTAAGAACGTGGTACCGGGTACGTACATATCGGATAGTCCAACAACCGTATTTACTGCCAACATATCCAGGAATCTCTTGGGTTGCTTCCCAAAGATTCACCGATGACATTTGACTCGAACATAATTAATCTGGGATTAATTATGAAATAGAAAATTAATTTGGGATTAATTACGACAAGAATTTATCTGGGATTAAATTCGTCTGGAAGAAAGAACGCGATTAATTTGGAATTAATCGACAAAGTAAATTTAATAGTTAAATTGGATTTTACTATTTAATTTATTTAATTGGGCTAAAATAATATATCGGATATATTAATTGAAATTAGATTTCAATGCGGAATTAAAATTGAATTTTAATTCAAGCGAACGAATTAATTTGGAATTAATTCGTAAGCGGCTTTCGTAATAATTTTTCTAGGCATTATTATTTAATTAAATTGGATTTAATTACGTAGCAACGAAAAACTTGTTTTAGTCGGATTAAACGAACAGGGCCCAAAGTGTGTTGTGTAACCCAACTAGAATTTGGAATTCAAAATTGGGTGGGACCCACAACTCACATCACTTGTCAAATTGTGATGTAAGTGGTTGGCAATAAAGTAAATTGGATTTATTACACATCACACCTACCAAGTCAACATAATTTTGGTAATTGTTTTTGGAAAACAAATAACTATTCATTCTCTCTGTCTCTTCACCATATGGCCGAAACTTGTTCTTCTTTGAGGAGAATTTTTCTTTCCAATTTGTTCAAGCTAGCACTTAAAGGAGTCAAAGAAATGTGATAGGGAAGCTCACCCAGAAGTTTGGAACTCAAAGGATGGCTTGGAACTTCTACATTCATGGAATTTTAAATCCTAAAACCGATCAATGTAAGTTTTTTTTCCGTAAATGTTCTTGATAAAATTCACACTAGAATCATGTTTAGGATCATTGGCAAGTCTTAGAGACACTAACATAAATATTCACGGTGATATTTTGGGCAAATTGAACATACACCAGAAACCAATTGGATTGTTAATGTTGAGGCTTTTTTTTTTACTTTCTTTTGTGTGTTCTTGAAGATTCCAGGTGAAATGGGTTCCTTTCAAACCCGTAAAAGATATCCTCTTCACTGGCCAGAACAGCCAATGATTTAAATTGACCAATTCTTAGCCTTCGAACCAAAAATTTACCATATCATTTCCAAGTTAAACTGGTCTGATAATGATCGTGGTAAGAAACATCGGATAAATATGGATCTTAACCTTTAGTTTTCTTTTTAAATGTACAATTCCATGCTAATCAGGTACTGTCTTCTAAACGTTTCTTCTTCTAACCAGGTACTGTCTTCTAAACGTTTCTTCTTCTTTTTAGCCATTGTGGACAATGTCTCAATTAGGTTTGAGGGAGTGGAATAGTTGACTAGTATCTTGTTTTTATTTTTCATTGAGTTATTTTTGCTATGTTTTAAGTAAAAATAATAATAATAATAATAATAAACAAACAAAAAAATTTGTTTTTATGTTTTAAACTTAACTAACCAAGTGGAATTGTGTTTGAGATAGCTGTGTAAGGAGTTTCCACTCCTGAGACGTATCTCAGCCTAATTCGTAACAAGTTAATTTCTGTTATTTCTTTTGGAATTATTTAAATTCATGAATTCTCCATAATATTGACTAAATTTGAACTTCATATGCTCATTTGACAGGTATTATCAACATATATGGTAAACATACGAACATGGGGTTGTTTGTGAAAGTTTTGTAATATTCAGTGATCTAGTTTATTAGAAGAAACACCTGAAAGCGATGTAATTAAAAAAATGTGTGTATATAAATAATTAACCATGCTTTTACTTAGTAACCGGACGTCTTGCCTCATTAAGCAGTGATTGTTCACGTCAAATGGTAAAAGCCTGAGTTAATAATAATAAAATTTCTACTTAGTAACCAGACGTCTTGCCTCAGTAAGCAATGACTTTTCACGTCAAACGATAGAGCTTTTAACATCTGATATTCGAGCAATTAAGTCTGTAGGGGTGTCTTAACACCTGGTGCCCTAAAGTCAACTAGTTTGGGAGTCACTGACCAAAAGCTCGCTACAAGGATTAAAGATGTTATATTAAAAAAAAATTGTTTACATAAAAATCAATTGCCAAAAAAATGTGAATTCTGATTTAACTTTAGGAAAAAAAATATTACTCTCTTTTCAACTACACTTATGAATATTGTGGGCACAATGAATTGATTAATACCTTGTTAGTTGTGTATATGAAGAATGGTAAAAATAATCGGAGAATTTACTTATTTAGTAATTTAGAAAGAAAGAAAAGAATTATTAACTTGGATAAGAATTTCACTTGTTTAGTTACTAACTTGTTTATCTTTTTATTTTGTTTTGTGTGATTGATTGTACTTTTGATTGACGTTTGTAGGTATCGTTACTGTAAGCCCTCACGAGACTACAACTCGTCCACTAGGGCCACCTAGGGGTTTAAAGGCTTGTTGTATATGCTAAATGCAACTGTGATCCCTACGAAAGTGGTTTAGGTTAATTTATTTTAAAGTTGTTTATTTTATTTTATTTTATTGTTTTGCTCGAGGACTATCAAAATGTTAGGTATAGGGGTGTGATGAGCAGAAAATATATCAATATTTACTGCCCCTTTTACTTAATATTTTGTATCGTTTCTCGAGTTTTATGAATATTTTGATGTGTTTTGTGTTATTTTATAGATAAATAAGATTTCGGGACTCACTGGAATCAAATTGTGGCTAAAACGGTGAAAAATGGATGAAAAAGGCAAAATGGAAAATTTACTGTTCACGCATCGCGATGTGCAACCTTCTCTGCGTTGCAACGTGCCTTAATTATGTAGCCTGCCGACAAGCATCATCACTTGTGTCATCATGACGTCAGCATCGCAACGCCCAAGATTGATTAGGTAAACCTAAAATGAACTTGGAAAAAAGATTTTAGGTTTAGCCGTAGACTCAATAGCCCACGATCTCATACTAATTGTAGAGATTTCCTTCCAGGATAAGAATATACATGCCGTGCGTGGGTAGCCATAATTGGAATGAATTCAGAGTTTCTTAATTAACATAGGAATATAGTTAATTAGATTACTTTAAGTGTTTGCATCTGACCATAGGAAGAGGCTTTTGCATAACTTCGTGTTCCAGGTTAATAAACTGACATATTACACATGCATGAGATAATCAACTCATCTTTATAAGAATATTGGTAGGATTCACAACCCTGGATATTTTTATATCATTAATTAATCTTGAAATCTACCTTAGTTTTATTTACTTGTTTGTTTTAGATAAAAAATCATCATCCAGCCACAATCGAATCTAACTATATATTAAAAGTTAATATATAGTTTTTAATAATTATATGATAATTATTAAATGAATAAAATTAAATTATATTTGATACAATTTAATAAGGCTAAAGTTGGAATTTCCTATTATTGTGTTTTGGAAACCCTTGACTTAATTTTAGTGCTTACACTTTTTTAAAGGTAATTACACCTTTAATTTTGTAACATATTTTCCTTTATAGCAATTGATTTTGGTGTTACAAAATTAAATAAAAATTCCCTCATTGGCCGATTTTTTGAAGATGGAATAGGTAGGGATTTGTTTATTTTAGAAACAAATAACCCTAGGTATAAAAAGAAGATTTATTTTTCTTTTTTCCAAAGCCATTCATTCTTGAACCCTAGCAACCTTTCATCTTCTTCTTCTTCATTCTCTCAAAATTTGAGAAAAACAAAAACAAAACAAAAGAAGAAAAACAAAACAAAACACAATTGTGATTTAATCTCTAAATAGTTTAAGGATTAATATTGTGAGTCTTGCCCACACAATTTTCCCTTGGTAACGAGATATAGTGCAGAAAACTTTGTGGTGTCTAACAAATAATCATCTTCATCTTATTCTTGTATGTACTCGGCAGTGAGACTTTATTTGTTCACTACCGCCCATTTATTTGGTGAAACGGAACTCGGTTTGGTTTAATTTTAATCCAGTTTTTTTGGGGAATATTTTATGGTATTTTGGGGCTATGTTGGGGCTATTTTCAAGGGAAAAATCAGAACAGAAACACAGCCATTTTCCGCGCATTTCAGGGCTGTTTTGGCAGTGCACTGTGCGCGTATCGGGTCCAAAACAGTCTAGTTTTTGTCCGACTGTTTAGGGCTGTTCGATGACTATTCCGGGGCTGGAATTTTTTCTAAAACTGAAGCAAAATTTCAGTGGTGGTGGCAGTAACATTCGGCCACTCAGTGGGAAGGGAAGAAAAAATTTTCAAGTCCAATCCGGGTGCCTAAGACGTTTCCTGCTGCGCAAGGAAAGCGTTTCCTACATCCTATGCAATGTGTACCCAAGAAAAGAGGAATGATTGTAGTCACAAATGAAAAGAATGAGCTGATTCCAATAATGACAGTGACTGGATGAAGAGTATATATGGACTACAGGAAGCTGAAGAAAGCAACACGAAGGGATCATTTCCCACTACCATTCATTGACCAGATGCTAGAGAGACTGGCGAAACATGAATTCTACTGCTTTCTGGATGGATACTCAGGATACAATCAGATTTCAATCACCAAAGAAGATTATGAGAAAACCACGTTTACATGCCCGTATGGTACTTTTTCTTTCCGCATGATTCCATTTGGACTCTGTAATGCTCCTACCACATTTCAACTTTGCTTTATGGCCATCTTTTCATACATGATAGAACAAAGCATGGAAGTCTTCATGGATGACTTCTCAGTATTTGGAGAATCATTCGATCAACATTTGCAAAATCTGGAAAAAGTGTTACAAAGATGTGAAGATACCAATCTGGTACTCAACTCGGAGAAATTCCACTTCATGGTGCAGGAAGGCATTTTCCTAGGACATCAGATCTCACAGAAAGGAATTGAGGTAGACAAAGTAAAGAATGAGACGATAGAAAAATTACCTCCACCATCATCCGTAAAAGGGATTCGAAGTTTTCTTGGGCATGCAGGATTTTACAGGAGATTCAACAAAGAGTTCTCCAAGATTGCTAAACCTCTGTCCAATCTGCTGGAGAAAGACGTGTATTTCCGCTTCACCAAAGAATGCCACCATGTTTTTGAGATCTTGAAACCGAAACTGGTCTCTGCCCCAATCATAGTAGCACCAGACTGGACGCTTCTATTTGAAGTGATGTGCGATGCTAGTGATTTTGCTATAGGTGTAGTTTTAGGACAACGTAAAGCAAAAGTTTTTCACACCATCCACTATGCCAGAAAAGCTCTGAATGACGTACAACTCAACTACACAACAACTGAAAAGAAGTTGCTCACAATTTTGTTTGCTTTTGATAAATTCTGCTCCTATTTACTAGGTCCCAAAGTGGTGGTCTACACAGATCATTCAGCAATCAAATACCTTATCGCAAAGAAAGATGTCAAGCCAAGATTGATCCGTTGGGTGTTTCTACTGCAAGAATTTGACGTGGAGATCCAAGACAGGATGGGGGACAGAAAATCAAGTGGCAGATCACTTGTCAAGGCTCGAAAATGGAGGAACAACTGGCAATGAACTGACAATCAAAAAAACTTTTCCAGATGAACAGTTGTTTGCTATCAAGCAGCAGGAAGTCCCATGTTATGCTGACTATGTAAACTACATAGTGTTGGGGAAATGGCTGTTGGAATGGACACATCAGCAACGGAAGCAATTCTTCAAAGAAGTCAAGCACTATATTTGGGATGAGTCGTACCTATTCAAACATTATGTTAATCAGTTATTGTGGCATTGTGTACCACAAGAGGAGGTAAATAGTATCCTGTAACATTATCATTCATCACCTTATGGCGGACACTTTACCAGAGATAAAACTACAGCCAAAGTCCTACAATCAGGATTGTTCTGGCCCACACTGTTTAAAGACGCTCATTTATTTGTTCTTCAATGTGACATGTGTAGGAAATGTTTTCCATGCGCAGCGAAAATGGTCGTTGGAATGGACACATCAGCAACGGAAGCAATTCTTCAAAGAAGTCAAGCACTATATTTGGGATGAGCCGTGCCTATTCAAACGTTGTGCTAATCAGTTATTGTGGCATTGTGTACCCAAGAGGTGGTAAATACTATCCTGCAACATTGTCATTCATCACCTTATAGCGGACACTTTAGCAGAGATAAAACTGCAGCCAAAGTCCTATAATCAGGTTTGTTCTGGCCCACACTGTTTAAAGACGCTCATTTATTCGTTCTTCAATGTGACATGTGTAGGAAACGCTTTCCTTGCAAAGCGGAAATGTCTTAGGCACCCAAATCAGACTTGAAAATTTTTTTTCCCTTCCCACTGAGTGGCTGAATATTACTGCCACCACCACTAAAATTTTACTTCAGGTTTAGATCAAATTTCAGCCCCGAAACAGCCTCGGAACAATCCCCAAATAGCTTGACAAAAATTAGATTGTTTTAGACCCGATACGCGAATAGTGCACTGCCGAAATAGTCCCTAAAATTCGCAAATAGTGGCTGTGTTTCAGTTATGATTTTTCACTTGAAAACAGCCCCAACACAGTCCCAAAACACCACAAAATGTTCCCCCAAAAAATCTGGATTAAAACGAAACCAAACTGAGTTCTGTTTCACCAAGTAAAGGGGCGGCAGTGAGCAAAATAAAGTCTCACTGCCGAGTACATACAAGAATAAGATCAAGATAATTATTTGTTCGACACCACAAAGTCTTTCGAACTATATCTCATTACCAATGGAAACTTGTGTGGGCAAAACTCACAATATTAATCCCTAAACTATTTAGAGATTAAATCACACTTGTGTTTTGTTTTGTTTTTCTTCTTTTCTTTTGTTTTTTGTTTTTCTCAACTTTTAAGAGAATGAAGAAGAAGATGAAAGGTGGCTAGGATTCAAGAATGAATGGCTTAGGCAAAAATAAAAATAAATCTTCTTTTTATACCTAGGGTTATTTGTTTCCAAAACAAACAAATCCCTACCTATTCCATCTTCAAAAAATCGGCCAATGAGGGAATTTTTATTTAATTTTGTAACACCAAAATCATTTTCCATAAAGCAAAATATGTTACAAAATTAAAGGTGTAATTACCTTTCAAAAAGTATAACCACCAAAATGAAGTCAAGGGTTTCAAAAACCCAATAATAGGAAATTCCAACTTTAGCCTTATTAAATTATATCAAAAATAATTTAATTTTATTAATTATCATATAATTATTAAAATCATATATTAACTTTTAATATATAGTTCCAAGTATGACAAATAAT
This sequence comes from Zanthoxylum bungeanum, assembly GCA_019454045.1. Taxonomy (NCBI): domain Eukaryota; kingdom Viridiplantae; phylum Streptophyta; class Magnoliopsida; order Sapindales; family Rutaceae; genus Zanthoxylum; species Zanthoxylum bungeanum. The sequence continues at coordinate 114,576 of SKCR01009123.1, forward strand.
ATTATTAATCATATTAATAATATTTATACATATGTGAGTATATAATTGGACAATCCAATTATACTAAATCCGCTATAGTATAATGAGCTAGCACGGGGACCAAATGTACTTACGGTTCCGAGCTCCAATAATCTCGAAATATTAATTAAGCTCTTAATTAAATATTCCGAATTATTAACTTCGGGTTATTCCACTAAGAACCCGAAGTTGCACTCTCGTTGCCGCATATGATATATTAAGCCGAAAAAAAATCGGTGTCCATCGATATAGTCAATACATACGAATTGACCATTCACGAGTATCTCGTAATTAGAGCCGGGTCATAATATCTGTTATACCCCTCTAATTATTTATACCTTAATTACCATTGATTCTCTAAAGAAAGATTTATTCATAACCATTATGAATTTTAATCTTTCTATTCGTAATAGAAAGACTTGAGCGCTCAAACCGTTCAAGTATCGAATCAACCTTTATGGAAGATACTCCTCTACTTCTCGTAAGAATGAGTGAATTCCATATCTATGTAAAACATTCCCAACTTGACAACAGACCATGCCCCCAAATTACGTAGTTATTTGTCGGGACTGCTACACCAACCTCACCTTTGTAAATCAAAGAACATAGTCTTCCATATAGGAGTTCGTAGTACACTCAGGATTAAGATCAGTCCATATATGACCATCTAGTAGATCGAAATGACTTTCTTTGTTTAACGGATATTATAAGAATGTCATTTCCATCTGGTTTCAATCCTATATGATCACATCATACAAGGTGCCTTCATTCTCATGTCTCTACATGGACGATCCTAGATTAAGGTCGCCATACAAATATAGAATGGACTGCAGCTATAGATAAACCATAAACAAAGTACCCGATTTGTTTGCTCTATATGGACTATTTAAGATTACTAACTTCAGACTTAAATCCTCTTGTGTATGACACTCATACACTATGTTTGAAGGCACATAAGTAATCTAGGGTGTTCTAGATAATTTATAATATGTAAAAATTAAACAAACACTTTGATAAATAAATAATGCATCATTTTATTTCAAACTATTTCAATCTGTCTATCCGGTAAATGCTGATATGACTAAGTCTAAGATGCCACATATTAGTGTCATCATGAGAAATCTTTTTCCATTTAGTTTTAGGTTTCTCAACCTTAAACATTTCAGTGTTGAGCAATGACTTATGTGTTAACGGTCTTAACACATACAAGTTATTTTTTGAGTTTCCTGTGCATATGGTTAATCTATTTCTACCAATAATAACCAAATTGCTATTAAAAGAAACTGAATAACCATCATCCAAAAGCTTAGAAACAGAAATCAAATTCCTGCGAAAACCAAGAATGAATAACACATTGATCAAATTTAAATAACTATTATTTGTAAAATTTAAACTGGAAACTCCCACTGCTCTCGCTGAAACGGCATCCCCTGTCACGACCCTCAAGGCGTAGTCACCTTCAGCAAGGTCCCTCCATGAGTCAAGTAGCTGCAAAGAAGAACAAACAGGGTTGGTGGCTCCAGAATCAACAATCCAGTCGGATTTATCGTCCTCCACTAATAGAGATTTGATAACGAGTAAATCACATTTACATGTATCCTTTTTCTTGTTGCAGTGGGAACAGTTTCCCTTGGGCTTGGCATCCTTGGAGCCTTTCTTGTTCTTCTTCTTCATGGGCTTAGCCTTAGCGTTCCCAATGTTATTCTTCTTCATCTTTGTAGATTTATAAGACTCGGCAACATTTGACTCAGTACTGGGCTTACGAGGATCCACAAACATGGACTCGTATAGGGTGAGCTCATTACGTAGCTGAGTCAAAGTAAAAGTCAACTTGTTCATAACATAGTTGCTTTTAAACTGTAGGAAACTCTTCGGAAGATTTTCCATAATCATGGTCACCTGGCTACGCTCGTCAATACGAGCTCCATGGGTTTCAGTAGTGTTAAGATAGGTCATCATCCTCAAGACGTGCTATCGGACTGATGTCCCATCATTCATCCTAGCAGTCATTGCTGAGACCATGGCCTCATGATGTTGACGCTCTGAAGGCTGCCGGAACATGCCCTGCAATGACTCAATCATCTGAGATGCTAAAGCCATAGGTGCATGTTTTGCAGCAAGAACCTCAGACATCCTTGTTAACAAGTAGCAGCAGGCAACACATTTCTGGTAGGCATCGCGCACAGCTTGACCAGCATTTCTGGCCGGCTCAGGAGGACACTCCTTCGTTAGGAAAAACTTTAGGTCTTCGCAAACCAATATGGCATTCATGTTACTTTTCCACTTAAGATAGTTTTCTCTCGTTAATTTTTCATTTGAGAGTATTGAAATAATTGGAGAAACCATGGCTAAAAAATGAAATAAACAAGCATTTAACATTCATCGCATATTAAAATCGTTAAACAATTTTGACATAAAATTAAACATGATGCATGAACCATTAATAACGAATTAGAAACCAGAAATCTATCATCCCACAAGCAAGTGTCGTTATAGGGTAGGTCAAGTACTTGCATGATAGATCGAGACAATCTCAGTCAATTAATATATACGGGAATAACTCTTATTCCTATATTAACCGACTTTTATTTGATTCAATCAAGGAATTTAATTAACAATTAATTATTCTTTTATGAGTGTGACCCACCGTTTCGGGATCCTTGGACTTAACAAGTGAAGTATTGTCGTAGGGTAGGTCAGTTCAAAAGATACATCTAGAATCTCTTTCCTCTCGGAATCCAAACCTGATATTGACCCAAAATGGACACCATCCGTAGGGGGACGAAAGCAAAGCCGTCTCGAGGCCCCTTTTGAATCTCACGTTTTCGGAATAACAACGGAGATCGCGGGATATACTGTCGTTTATCCCTCTCCCACTCACTATTTTAAATTTAAGGTTTCTATTTATAAAATATCTAATATTTTAATTTAACTAGTGTGAATAAATTTATGGCTGCTAAATCATAACTCTTATTTACAGTAGTACACTATTAGTGACCTAACTAATTTTAACTCTTAAAATTTGTATCACTAATTTCCATTAGTCTCTATTAATTGTATTACTCAATTAAACTAATTTAATTAAAGTGGTATTAGTGACCTATTATATTTTAACTTTTAAAATACTATAACACTATTTGGTTTAAAATTTAAGAATCCTAAAATGGTCAAGATTTATATTAAACTATTTAATTAATCTTAGTGCGTTATAAAATCCAATGGTACGTGGAATTGTATCCCGAGTGCATACCATATTACCATCCATTCGGATTCGGCTATGGAATTTATGTCCGAGTTTCCATCCTATATACCAATGGAATTTATTATGCACTTATTAGGTCCAATATATTAGAATTCAAATTTTAAACCTTAAAACCAAATAATCAAATTAATTATTTTTCCATGTATATCATATTCTAATTTAAACATTTTAAATCACATAAAATCATATTTCATGTCTATAATGATAATGCATCTAAAGCATGTTACGGCATGTGAATGCAAGAGTAGGCACCCTAAGCTATATGACATGTTATTCAAACATGTCGAATTAAACAAACATATAACAAAAAAATATTTTGCATTGACCGCGCTCTTATTTTTTCTATACTAATCTAATTAGTACAAAAATTCCCAAGGCATCCCTTGGTCTTCAATTCACGCTCCAAGGTGGTGTTGGCTCCTTTTGCGACTTCGTGCTCCAAATTACAACAATTGAAAATTTTTACATTGGAAAATTAAAATTACAACAATTGCAAAAATTGGCCTTATGGCCTTACATCTCAAAATCAAAACCAACAATAAAATAAGAGCCAGAAAAATTTACGACCAATGCAAAATCCATTCATCACATGAAAAAATAATAATCATTCATCACATGAATATTATTTTATGCCTACTCATCTAAACATGCAAATCAATATTTATAACTCATATAAATATATAAAAACGGTAACTTTAAATGAAAAATTGAAGGGTTAAGAACACTTTTCAACCTTGCTCTCGATGCCAATTGTAGGAAACGCTTTCCTTGCACAGCGGAAACATCTTAGGCACCCGGATCGGACATGCAAATTTTTTCTTCCCTTCCCACTGAGTGGACGAATGTTACTGCCACCACCACTGAAATTTTACTTCAGCTTTAGACAAAATTCCAGCCTCGAAACAGTCCCCAAACAGCCCCAAATAGCCGGATAAATATCCGACTATTTTGGACCCGATACGTGCACAGTGCACTGTCGAAACAACCCCTGAAATGCGCGGACAATGGCTTTGTTTCAGTTTTGATTTTTCACTTGAAAACAGCCCCAACACAGCCCAAAATACCACAAAATATTCCCCCAAAAAATGGATTAAAATGAAACCAAACCGAGTTCTGTTTCACCAAGTAAAGGGGCGGCAGTGAGCAAAATAAAGTCTCACTGCCGAGTACATACAAGAATAAGATGAAGAGGATTATTCGTTCGACACCACAAATTCTTCCGAACTATATCTCGTTACCAACGGAAACTTGTGTGGGCAAGACTCACAATATTAATCCCTAAACTATTTAGAGATTAAATCATACTTGTGTTTTGTTTTGTTTTTCTTCTTTTCTTTTGTTTTTGTTTTTCTCAACTTTTGAGAGAATGAAGAAGAAGATGAAAGGTAGCTAGGTTTCAAGAATGAATGGCTTAGGCAAAAAGAAAAATAAATCTTTTTTTTATACCTAGGGTTATTTATTTCCCAAACAAAGAAATCCCTACATATTCCATCTAAAAAAAATCGGCCAATGAGGGAATTTTTATTTAATTTTTTAATTTAAATTTGTAACACCAAAATCAATTGCCAAAAAGGAAAATATGTTACAAAATTAAAGGTGTAATTGCCTTTCAAAAAATGAAACCACTAAAATTAAGTCAAGGGTTTCCAAAACCCAATAATAGGAAAATCCAACTTTAGCCTTATTAAATTTTGTCAAATATAATTCAATTTTATTCATTTAATAATTTTCATATAATTATTAAAACCATATATTAAATTTTAATATATAGTTCTAAGTGTGAAAAATAATATTATTAATCATATTAATAATATTTATACATATGTGAGTATATAATTGGACAATCAAATTATACTAAATCCGCTATAGTATAATGAGCTAGCACAGGGACCAATTGGACCTACGGTTTCGAGCTCCAATAATCTCGAAATATTAATTAAGCTCTTAATTAAATATTCTGAATTATTAACTACGGATTATTCCACTAAGAACTCGAAGTTGCACTCTTGTTGTCGCAGATGATATATAAAGCTGAACCAAATCGGTGTCCATCGATATAGTCAGTACATATGAATTGGCCTTTCACAAGTATCTCGTAATTAGAGCCGGGTCGTAATGTCTGTTATACCCCTCTAATTATTTATACCTTAATTACCATTGATTCTCTAATGAACGATTTATTCATAACCATTATGAATTTTAATCTTTCTATTTGTAATAAAAAGACTTGAGCGCTCAAACCGTTCAAGTACCGAATCAACCCTTAAGGAAGATACTCCTCTACTTCTTGCAAGAATGAGTGAACTTCATATCTATGTAAAATGTTCCCAGCTACACAATAAACCATGCCCCCAAAGTACGTAGTTATTGGTCGGGACTGCTACACCAACCTCAAATTTGTAAATCAAAGGACATAGTCTGCCATGCAGGAGTTCGTAGTACACTCAAGATTAAGATCAATCCATATATGACCATCTAGTAGATCGAAATGACTTTCTTTGTTCAATGGATATTATAATAACGTCATTTCAATCTGGTTCCAATCTTATATGATCACATCATACGAGGTGCCTTCATTCTCATGTCTCTACATGGACGATCTCGGATTAAGGTCGCCATACAAATATAAAATGGACCTCAGCTATAGATAAATCACAAACAAAGTACACGTTTTGTTTTCTCTCTATGGACTATTTAATATTACTAACTTCATACTTAAATCCTCTTCTGTATGACACTCATACACTAAGTTTGAAGGCACTTAAGTAATCTAGGGTATTCTAGATAATTTATAATATGCAAAAATTAAACAAACACTTTGATAAATGAATAATGCATCATTTTATTTCAAAGTATATAAAACTGTTCACATTACATACAGCTCTAGAGCATACATCCCAACAATAGGTGCCAGAGAACGGGAAATATTTTGAGAAGAAATGAATGACCTCTTCAAAGCATTCTCGAAGTGAAGATATTTGATGTATGGGTATTGACTTTATAGGACCTTTTGTTCCATCATATTGAAACCTGTACATTCTGGTTGCGGTAGACTACGTCTCCAAATAGGTTGAAGCAACATCACTGCCATCAAATGACTCCAAAGTGGTGTTCAAATTCCTCAAAAAGAATATTTTCACTCATTTGGGAACACCTCGATGTTGATATCTAATATAGGTCCCAAGATCAACAAAACAAGCAAGAAAACGCATGAATACACAACATAGGAAGTGCGGAATCATACTCACAATGGTCGGTTTTGATGCGAAGAAGAACACAAGCCATTTTCTTCCTCCAAGCAGTTCGGCAGTGACCCTCCAAGGCAGTGGACTGCTCGGTTTTGCTCCTCTTTGATGCTTCAAGAATCGGCCATGGTTGTCACCATTGAAGCTCCAAGCTTCAAGCTTTTCCATGCTCATAAATTCGTTTCCCTATCACCATAATATAACCCATGTGTGTGCTAGCACTACTCATCTTCAATTTTGCTTCTCAAAATTTCGGTCTAACCAAAAGATTTAGAGAAGAAAATCGGCTTGAAGCCGTGAATGAGAGGAAGATGAAAAGAGAGGGAAAAGGAGAAGACCGTGAGTGGTGAGTGAGAGAGAGAAAATGATTTTTTGGTTTATATATTTATTTCATTTTCAAAAACAAAAACAAATATATAAATCATTTTACATATATATCAAAAGTTAAAAAGCAAAAGTCTATTAATGCTTTTCATCATTTCTACTTTTTACTTTAAGTCACATCACATCACTTTAATAAAGTGACATGTTGTCAAGTCACATCACTCAAAGTGACAATTGATTTGACGCATGATGTGACTAACGATTTGACGCTTGATGTGACTTGCGTGCCGCGCTCGAATCCGAAATCCGAATGCGTTCGCAATCACTCTCGGGCTCGGGTTCGCTAATTCCAAATTAACGAATTTTCCGTCGCGACGTAATTAAATGATTACGCCTAACGAAATCACTATTGACGTCGCTAACGAATTAATTCTAAATTAATTCGTTCGCCCGAATTAAAATCTAATTTTAATTCTGCGTCGAAATCCAATTTCTAATAATATATCAAATATATTATTTTATCGAATAATTCCAAATTAATCGTTCTCTCTCTTTAATTAATATTTTATCCCAGATAAAATATCTCCGCAGTTAATCCCAGATTAATTTTCTCTATCTTCTAATTAATCCTAGATTAATTAAGTGCGAGTTATACATCATCGGTGAATCTTCAGGAAGCGACCCATGAGATCTCCGGATATGTTGGCAGTAAATACGGTCGTCGGATTATCCGAACACGTAAGTACCTCGTACTACGTTTATACCGATTTACAAGACAAGGTTGGCTTCTAGCAAAGCGCCATGCCTACCCAATTCTCCAAATATTCTTACAGGAATATATAGATCTGTATCAAGTGTACTATACCGTAGTATTGTGTATATCGGCCCAGTATCAGATAGTCACGTGCTAGGGCTGGGGCTGGATAAGTGTTTGCCCCGTCCGAAGCACATATCGGATGTCTGGTAACTAGTCTCTATAATCGGATATGTATGACCTAGTCATAATATCCCGATGGTTGCGCAACACTTAAGAGCACTAATACCGTATCCTGCGTGACATCATCTTCAATATGACTGAAGTGATATTCCGTCTTGACATCACACCCATACACTACGACTCTCTGATAACCCAGAAGTGGTGTACGTAGAACCGGTTAAAGCCTTGTACCACCAAGACCAAAGTCTATCGATTATCGTAAGTATTAGCGATGTAAGTCTCAGGTTAAGACCATACACACCTACCCTGATTTCGGCCTCCCATAGACACATAGTCATAATACCAATGGGATTCCGAGGGGTCTATCAGAGCGAAGCTGTTTCCCGTACCATCGGTGAAACACAAACCTCCTATCGCACTTGCATAAGTATCCAATACTTAAATATATGAGAACTATGCCGTCGTGCCCTCACAACGCGCACAAGTGCAATACTAGCCTATTCCGCATTATCGATGTCCTGTCTCGATAATACTCCGGCTAGGGATATTTAATGATTAATCCTTCGTGGACTGATACTGTCTCATATCATCTCAATCCAGGAACTAATCATATGGACCTCTCTTCATTTATACACTTATGGTGATCTAATCACAAATGATAAGAGTGCAATTTCCTTGTCACATAGTTAATTTGTACAACAACACCGTGATCTGTACAAATAGTGACGCTATGGGTCATTTTGTCCAACACTCGAGCGATCATCAGTGATGGTGGCACACACTTCTGTAACAGATACTTCGATGCACTCCTAGCCAAATACGGAGTTACTCAAAAGGTTGCCACTGCTTACCATCCGTAGTCAAGTGGTAAGGTTAAAGTTTCAAACAGAGAAATCAAAAGAATCCTGGAGAGAACCGTTAGGTCAACAAGGAGAGACTGATCTACGGAATTAGATGACGCATTATGGGCCTACCAGACAGCTTACAAGACACCCATTGGAATGTCCCATATCGAATAGTTTTTGGGAAAGTATGTCATCTTCCTGTGGAGCTCGAACATAAAGCGTACTGGGCACTAAAGAAGCTAAATTTTGATATGCAAGCAGTATGAGAGAAACGGCTCCACCAACTGAACTAATTGGAGGAATTTCATCTCCATGATTATGAGAATGTAAAACATTACAAAGAAAAGACCAAGAAATGGCATGATCAGAAAATAGTGCACAGACAATAGAAACCAAGGCAGCAGGTATTGTTATACAACTCAAGGTTTAAACTTTTCCCTGGAAAGCTAAAATTACGGTTGTTAGGTCCATTTGTGATCACCCAAGTTTTACCATATGGAGTCGTTGAGCTACATGACCCAAACTCCAATGATACATTCAAAGTTAACAGCCAACATGTAAAGCACTATTGGGGAGAATCATTTGAGCGACAAAAAGAGAGTCTCATACTGGCAGATCTAGCCTAACGTTCGAACAGTCGTGTATAGTTGATGATGTTAAACTTAGCGCTAGCAGAGAGGTAACCCATTCAATTTGTGTATATATATTGAGATTTGGTGTGTTTTATTTTCGTGTGTTTAATATTTGTAGAAAAAGATATAGACAGGATGGAAGACGTTCTCGCAAAATATCACAAGCATTTTCCTTCTCTCCCTCAAAACTCTCTGATGAAAGTCTATAAAGCACGCATTGAAAGGATGAGACTTCTCATGATCCAAGGTATTCCTAGTGATATTCGTCGGATAATTGAAGCATGAGTTTGATTGGTAGGTTAGTCATCTGACTCTTTTATTTAATTTCTATATGGTTTAGGAAAAAGCACATATGCTAAGAAAAGAAGAGCTAAATGATTAGGTGTTTGCTATAAATGTTCACGATGTACATGCAATACTCGTTGTTGTTCTTTAGGAATGGTGTCTGATAGCTGCGAAGATAAAATAAAATTCTTTAGGGATGACATAAGTAAGGAGTCTTTAGATGACATATCATTGACAACAATTAAGTCTCGGGAATCTGACTTTAAAAGATCATGTTTGCCAATTTATAAGAAAATTGGATGGGAAACTTGTCTCTGACACATAGATGTCATTCAAGCCATTACTTCCTGTATATATTATTATTTCTTTATCTTTAATTAATAATTGTGATTTTTTTGTGATTTTCTTTTATTTTCGCCGACAGGATCCAGACTTGTTGACTTTCACGATTTAATTTACTGTTCAGCTAATAATTGTCATTTGACAGGTACTAGTTTTATTATTACTCACCCTTTTCAGGATCTATAAATTTAGCTCATCATTGCTCTATTCAACACAACCATATTTGAGAGAAAATAATATTAAAAAAAATGGAAGCAACTTCATGAAGACGAGTTGTTAACATCTATGTGTTTTGCGGTACTAGTTCTAGTTCTAAACCAGAATTTGCTGAGGCAGCACAAGAATTGGGTAGAGTCATGGCTGAGAGAAATATGCACTTAGTATATGACGATGGTAATCTTAGACTAATGGGGTACATTTCAAGGGCTGTACAGGAAGGAGGTAGTCAAGTTTTGGGAATCATCCCAAAACCTTTGGCAGAGGCGAATCTTATCGGACAATGAAACAGAGAGGAATGCATCGTGCCAGATATGTCTGAACGGCTTGTTGAAATGATTGTTATTGTCCTAGACATGCCACGGGATCTCTAAGTGTGATTATTGTGTGAATTAATCAAGAAAGTTATGGAATACTTACATTGATCGGATTTAGGATTTCAAAAATTTCATGGATGTTGAAGCTTCCAAGCTCATTGGTGAGTATCCCTATCACCTTCAAATGACTCCCATATGTGCTAGCAATAACAAAATGGAACAAATTTTGTCTCCCAAGCATAAGCAAATTTTGTCCAAGAGATAGGGAAGTAATCGGCCATTCTAAGAAGAAAGACAGAGAGCAATTTTTTCTTTTCTTTCGGCCATAAAGGGAGAAGTCAGAGAGCAGCCTTCAAAAGAAGCTAATTGCTTCTCGCCAAAACCAAGAGAAGAAACCAATTCGGCCATTTCTGACTGCTTTAGAGAAGTCAGAGGGCATTTGTTTTCTTTCTAAAAGAAAAGCAAAAGCTGTTGCTTTCTTTCAATTTTCAAATCATAGGCTATTATGCCTTTTATTCGGCCAATTGAATTTCAGAGAGAGAGAACATAATGCTTTTTTTTTCATTCGGCCTGCAACTTCAGAGGCCATATTTGGCTAAGTCTTCTCAAGACTAGGAAAAGCAATTGCTCGGCCAAAATGGGAAAAAGATAATAATAAAAAATTCATTAATTGTATTTTTCTTTTTCAAAAGGCAAAGAGTGTTTTACAAGTTTCCACCAAAACTCATCATCCACTTCTATCACCAAAGGTGACCAATGATGTAAGTGAAGTGGGGCCCACTTTAAATTCAAAATTCAAGTGGGCTTGCTCAATGTAACGCACCTACACTCCAAGCTTGTCCAGGGCCAATGACTTGCCCATGGCCGCTTGCGTGTGGTGCTAGTGTGCACTTTGTATTTATTCTTATTTTATTTTATTTTCTATTTTAGGGGGTGTGTCAACTCAAACATCATGTGTGTTTCCTAGTGACACTTGTGCAATGTCTTTAAAACCTTTTTAGGGGGGGTGACCCGGGAACCTTAGAAGGGCATTGGCCACCAGCATACTAGGGGCTTTAGCTGTGTACTCCATCGCCCTTAGTTGGCTTGCTTAATGAAACATGCTTCCTTTTGATTTCCAATTGCTATGTCCGAATGTGTTGCTGAATGTGTATCCCATATGTCTCACACGTGTTTCATTATCTCATGTCTTGTGGATGTGTGCTTATCGATGTATGCTTTACTTTGTTGCCTAATAATGTTCCATTCTATAGATGGCTAACCATGGGCACGACCTTGCAGGGTCGATTCTAGGCTGACTTGTTAGGCGTAACGCTAACAAGTGCCGCACGGACCCAACTTGGTGACACCAAAGTTTGGCCCGTGACAGTTGGTATTAGAGCGTGGTTCAAGGTTGTGTTGCAGAATGGCTACGAAGTCCTCCACAAAAACGCGCTTGGATGCTGTCGAGAAAAAACTAGTGGATATTGATAGCCTCGTCACAACACTCACGAACAAGACTTCAGATGTCGAAAACCTCAGGCAAACTATCAAGGTACTCGAGGCCCTTACAACCATGGTAAGTGCCCTAAAAACTCAAGCAACAGGTGCTAGCACTAGTGCCCCACGAGAAGGGGGAGATGCCAATAATTGGCAAGGTGCCGTGTGCTCTTTGAAAGAGCAGTTGGCAGAGTTGAGCATGAGGGTGAATCTCACCGCCCTCGCTGTCTTAAACTTGCCCACGACTACTCAGAACATAGATAATAGAAGAGATCCAAAATCCCGGAGCCTAGAGTGTATGATGGTGTTAGAGACGCGTAAGCCCTCGAAAACTTCCTCTTTGACATGGAGCAGTACTTCAAAGCTTCACGGATAAGAAGAGGGGGACAAGGTCTCAATAACCTTGATGTATTTGTCCGGAGATGCGAAGTCTTGGTGGAGGGCAAAACACATTGAAATCCAGGAAGGCCGATGCGCCGTTGACAATTGGGAGGATTTGAAGCGCGAACTAAAAACTCAATTCCTACCAGGAAATGTAGCTTACATAGCTCGACGACAACTAAGAGACCTAAAACATACAGCCTCCATCCGGGAATATGTGAGGAAGTTCTCCGGATTGATGTTGGATATCCGAGACATGTCCGAACAAGACAAACTCTTCTATTTTATAGAGGGGTTAAAGGATTGGGCTAGAACAGAGTTGCAGAGGCAACGAGTAAAAGACTTGCCTTCAGCACAAGCTGCGGCGGAGCAATTAACGGACTATTCCCTTGAGAGACCTCCAGCAAAGAGATCTACGCCGGCTCCTACTAATAATGATAGTGGGAATAAGAGGACTAGAAACAGGAAAAACGATAGAAGTAGGGGAGCGGAGAAGAGAATAGAATCAAGTTCCTTGAACTTCAAATGGCCGGCACCTCAGAACGGTCCTCCAAATGGGAAGAAGCCCTTAAGTTATTTTATTTGTGACGGGCCACATCGAGCTATGGAATGCCCTAAGAAATAAAGAATGGCGGCCCTCTTAGCACAAAAAGAAGAGGACGAACGACGACGCCCGACTGAGAAGGGCCCAGAAAAGGAAGAATCTGGCCGAATGGTGGCATTGAGGATGCTCAATGCCCTTAACAAACAGCCAGAAACTCAGAAGGTCTCGGAAAAGGGCCTCATGTTTGTTGATGCATTGATTAATGGAGTTGCGGCAAAAAGCGTTATGGTGGACACGGGGGCCACCCATAACTTTGTTTCTACCGCCGAAGCGAAGCGTCTGGGGCTCAAGTTAGAGCGGGACGCGGGTCGTATGAAAGCGGTTAATTCACAAGCGCTACCCATGAGTGGGCTAGCGAGACAAGTAAGAGTGAAGATCGGCACGTGGGAAGGTCGAACTGACCTTGTGGCGGTCCAGATGGATGACTTCGATATTGTTCTAGGAATGGAATTCCTACTTGACAATGGGGCCATCCCTGTCCCAGCTGCAGTGTGCTTGTTGATTATGGGGGAGAAACCTGCAGTAGTGCCAGCAAAGGTAAAACCTCCCACAGAAGGAAAACTATTGTCCGCAATCCAGTTTAAGAAGGGGATCAAGAGGTGGGAGCCGACATTCATTGCTATCCATACAGTAATTGGAGAAGGGAGAGAGGAAACCCCGGTGCCGGAGATCAACAAAGTTTTAGAAGAATTTACTGAAGTGATGCCTGATCAACTCCCTAAAGTCTTACCTCCGAGGAGGTCCGTTGATCACCAAATCGAGTTAGTTCATTCTGCTAAACCGCCGGCAAGAGCACCTTATATGATGGCTCCACCAGAATTAGCTGAACTTCGCAAGCAACTAGATGATCTGTTGGAGGCAGGCTTCATCAGGCCTTTGAAGGCCCCATATGGAGCCCCTGTCTTAATCCAAAAGAAACAAGATGGAAGTTTGAGGTTGTGCATCGACTATAGGGCTTTGAACAAGTTGACAGTGCGAAACACCTACCCCATTCCCCTTATAGCAGATTTGTTCGACTAGTTGAGTGGAGCAAGATACTTTTCGAAGCTGGATTTACGTTCGGGATATTATCAGATGAGAATTGCCGAAGGGGATAAACCGAAGACGACTTGTGTTACCCGATATGGAGCATTTGAGTTCTTGGTGATGCCGTTTGGGCTAACTAATGCTCCCGCAACATTTTGCACACTAATGAATGAAGTCTTCCATGAATACCTTGACAAATTTGTAGTGGTTTACCTATATGACATTCTGGTTTATAGCACCACATTGGAGGAACACAAAAGACATCTTGCCATGGTATTCCAGAAGTGGAAAGATAATAGGCTATTTGTGAAGAAGGAAAAATGCTCATTCACCCAGGAACGCATCAAATTCCTCGGCCATATCATAGGGCAGGGTCATATACAGATGGACATGGAGAAAGTACGAGCAATCCGCGAGTGGAACGCCCCAACCAATGTTAAAGAATTGCGGTCTTTCCTTGGCTTACCAACTACTACCGGAGATTCGTAAGAGAATACTCCAAGAAGGCGATACCCTTGACATAACTATTAAAGAATGAGGTGACATGGGAATGGACTGATGTGTGCAGAGAAGCCTTGATGAGTGATAAATGTATCACTATTTCCCACTCATTTAACTTGATATTTTGTATAGTTTCTTGAGTTTTGTGAATATTTTGATGTGTTTTGTGTTATTTTGTATATAAATAAAGATTCAGGACATTTTGGAAGTGATTTGGAGCAAAACTGTGAAAATTGGCAAAAAGGGGCATTTTCGTAATTTTCAGCGTCGTGCCGCGCAAGCCATTGGCGTCGCGACGCCTAACGTGCACCGAGTCTTCGCTAACGTGCGCCGGGTCAACAAGTCAGAGTTGAGAAGTTTGACTTTGCTAACATGCACCGTGCCACGTGTCACTATCACAGAAGATCTGCTAAACGTGCGCCGCGTGCCACGTGTCAACAATTCAACGAGCCGCCATCGCCAGCCGCCTTGCCACGTGTCGCCTGATCGCTTCAGCCGCCTTGCCACGTGTTAGAAATTCAACGATACCGTCTTCAGCCAGCCGCCCAACCAATGAGAAGCTGTCACGTCATGGCGTAGTGACGCTGGACCTCTTGGCGTCGCGACGCTGGGAGCTTACCAGGGCCTATAAATTCAGATCGAATTTTCAGTTTTAGTTACACCTTTCTCTCTCTTTTCTTAGTTCTAAATTGAGAGTTTCTCTCTCTAGTTTCTTTTAAATTAAGTTATGTAATTACTTTTTAATAGTAATAGTAAATTACTTTCTTAAACTTTTATAGTTTTTACTATTACTATGAGGAGGTAACTCCTCCATGCTGAGGTAATAAGGTAATTCTTTTACTATTGCTTTTTAGATTAATCTCCCTTAAAATATGATATATAAACTATTTAAAATCAGATTAATAAAGGATACCGCCATTCCGGACGGTTGGTTATTTAATTTAATCTGGTAAACCTGACTTAATGAGGATACCGCCATACTGGACGGTTGGTTTAAGTTTATATTTCTGTTCCGCCTTATGGCTGGTATATTGAATTTGACTTAATCAGGATACAGCCATTCTAGACGGTTGGTTTAAAATATCACAAGATTATATATTATTTTATGGGAGATTTCTAAATAGTAAATAGTAGAAGTTAATTCCTTTTACCTTAGCATTTTATTTATTTTTCCGCATTTACTTTTTAGTAATTTTTATGTCTTTCTACTTGTCTTAACTATATATTATAACTAAGTTAGTTTTCTAGGGTTGTGATAAAATCTAATATCACCGATTTAAAAAGGGTTAGATTATAGTTTTGGTAACTAAAAGAATTATTTGTTGAGTCATAACCTTAATGCCTTTTTATTAACTGATCACTAATAAAATTGATTAGATAAAACTTAAAATGAACTAGACATAGGGATTTTAAGTTTAAAGACATTATACTCAACAACCCACGATCTTCTTTAAGGATAGATAAACCTTTAATAGATTTCCTTACAGGATAGACATATACCTGTCGGGCGGGGGTAATCAATAATTGGAATTCAATCTTAATGAATCTAGGTTATTTAATTGACATAGACATATGATTCAATTTGATTATTCTATGTATTTGTAAATGACCATCGGAAGAGGCTTTTACATAATTTAGTGTTCTAGATTAATAATTCAATATTTTACCCAACTATGATATAACTACTTCATCTTTTAAAAGATATTAGAAAGATTCACAACCTTAGATCTTTGAGTCTTTTATTTTCCTTAGTATTTTCTTTTGTCTTTTTATTTACTTATTTAGCAAATTTACAAAATCAAATCATTCAAGCAATCAATTCACTTCTCCCTCAATTAGATATTTGTAAATGAATAGTATCAACAATTAATAACAACAGTAGGAATTAAGTCCTCGTGGGAACGATATTTTTATACTACTTGAACGATACGTGCGCTTGCGTTATACGTGTGTGTTTACGCTGGTCAAGCCTTTGAAAGCTTAAATGAAGCAATGATAGAAGACCCAGTTCTCATTCTCCCAGAGATGGCCAAACCATTTGAAGTTCAGACGGATGCCTCAGACTTTGCACTTGGAGGGGTGTTGCTTCAGGAAGGTCACCCTATTGCCTATGAGAGTCGTAAGCTTTCCGAAACAGAACAACGATATACAGCACAAGAAAATGAACTATTAGCAGTGATACATTGTCTGCGGGTGTGGAGACATTACCTTCTCGGGTCGAGATTTGTGGTGAAGACAGATAACTCTGCATTCAGTTATTTCCTCACTCAACTAAAGCTTACTTCGAAACAGGCTCGATGGCAGGAGTTTTTAGCAGAATTCGACTTTCATTTTGAGCATAAAGCAGGATGTTTGAATCAGGTGGCAGATGCTTTGAGTCGAAAGTCAGAACTTAGTCATTTAAAGGCGTTGTCTAACATGTCTTTCAGCACCATCCGTACACCTATCAGAGAACTCATCCGAAACAACTTGGAGAAGGACCATGTCTCTAAGGCAATTTTGAAGTTAGTAAGGGAAGGCAAGGCTCGTCGTTTCTGGTTAGAAGACGAACTTTTGTGGACTAAGGGGAACCGCTTGTATGTTCCCAAGTCAGAAAACCTCCGGAGGATTTACATAAAGGAATGTCATGATACTTTATGGGCTGGCCACCCGGGTTGGCAGAGAATTCATGCATTATTAAAACAAGGATACTATTGGCCTCAGATGCGGGATGATGTGACAGAGTACACCAAGACATGCCTCATTTGTCAGCAGGATAAAGTATAGAAGTTGAAGACCCCTGGATTATTGGAACCGTTGAGTGTCCCCAACAGGCCATGGGAGAGCATCTCCCTTGACTTCATAACCAACCTTCCAAAAATTGGTGAACTAACCAACATATTGGTAATTGTTGATAGGTTCTCCAAATATGCAACATTCATACCAGCACCTAAGTACTGCAAGGCGGAAGACACTGCTAAATTATTCTTCAAACACGTGGTGAAGTATTGGGGCGTGCCTAGACAAATTGTGAGTGATCGAGATCAGAGATTTGCGGGAACTTTCTGGTCCGAACTCTTCAAATTACTGGGTTCTCAACTAAACATGTCAACAAGTTACCACCCGAGACTGATGGACAGACATAGAGATTCACTGGGATGCTGGAGGAGTACTTACGCCACTTCGTTAATGCCAACCAGAGGAATTGGGTACAACTTCTTGATGTTGCCCAATTTTGCTTCAACTCTCAAAAGAGCTCCGCCACCAACAAAACAACTTTTGAAATTGTGATGGGTCAGCAGCCTCTACTCCCACACACAGTGACAGAGTATTCCGGGAAGAGCCCACGAGCTTTCAACTTCACTAAGGAATGGATAACCAATATAGAAATTGCTCGAGCTTATTTGGAGAAGGCTTCCGCGAGGATGAAGAAGTGGGCAGATCAGCATAGAAGACCCTTAGATTTCCGACCTGGAGATTTGGTGTTGATCAAGTTAAATCCAGAACAAATACGGTTCAGAGGGAACAGAGACAAGAGATTGGTGAGGAAATATGAAGGGCCAGTTGTCGTTCTTAAGAAGGTGGGAAAAGCTTCATACAAAGTCGAGACTCCAGCGTGGATGAAGATGCACCCAGTTTTTCATGTCAGCAGGTTGAGACCTTTTCATGCAGACAATAATGATGCAACTCGCAACCAACTACGAAGACCGGAGAGTGAAGAACCAACTAGGAAGAGAACCACGATGGAAGTTGAAGAGATTTTGGCAGAAAGGGAGGCGATCGGAGACCAGCGACAGGGAAATGAGTTCCTAGTGAGGTGGAGAGACCTGGGAGATGAAGAGACAAGTTGGGAGAGAGTCGAAGACCTGCACCAGTTTACACAGAAGATTGAAGACTTTACAACCCTTCAGCGTCAAGACAAGAGAGCCGAAGACCTGCACCAACTGAAGCAGCAGAGTGAAGAGTTTCAAGCCTACCAGCACTGAGGTGAAGAGCAGAGGAGGAGCAGTTCAGATGTGTCAACGAGGACGTCGACAGATTAAGTGGGGGAGGATGTAACGCACCTACACTCCAAGCTTGTCTAGAGCCAATGACTTGCCCATGGCCGCTTGCGTGTGGTGCTAGTGTGTGTGCACTTTGTATTTATTCTTATTTTATTTTATTTTCTATTTTATGGGGTGTGACAACTCAAACATCATGTGTGTTTCCTAGTGACACTTGTGCAATGTCTTTAAAACCTCTTTAGGGGGGTGACCCGGGCACCTTAGAAGGGCCTTGGCCACCAGCATACTAGGGGCTTTAGCTGTGTACTCCCTCGCCCTTAGTTGGCTTGCTTAATGAAACATGCTTCCTTTTGATTTCCAATTGCTATGTCCGAATGTGTTGCTTGAATGTGTATCCAATATGTCTCACACGTGTTTCATTATCTCATGCCTTGTGGATGTGTGCTTATCGATGTATGCTTTACTTTGTTGCCTAATAATGTTCCATTCTATAGATGGCTAACCATGGGCACGACCTTGCAGGGTCGATTCTAGGCTGACTTGTTAGGCGCAACGCTAACAAGTGCCGCACGGACCCAACTTGGTGACACCAAAGTTTGGCCCGTGACACTCAACATACTTTTGGGCTTGGGTTCGTTTAATCCGATTAAACGAATTTTCCGTCGCGACTTAATTAAATCCGATTTAATTAAATAATAATGTCTAGCAAAATTATTACAAAAGCCGCTTACGAATTAATTCCAAATCAATTCGTTCACATGAATTAAAATCCAATTTCAATTCCGCATTAAAATATAATTTCAATTAATATATCTAATATATTATTTTAGCCCAATTAAATAAATTAAATAATAAAATCTAATTTAACTATTAAATTTATTTTACCGATTAATTCCAAATTAATCGAGTTCCCTCCTCTCGACAAATTTAATCCCAGATAAATTCTCGACGCAATTAATCCCAGATTAATTCTTTCTCTAATAATTAATCCTAGATTAATTCTTGCCGTAATTAATCCCAGATTAATTTTCCCTCTCTTAATTAATCCCAGATTAATATTGTTCGAGTCAAATATCATTGGTGAATCTTTGGGATGCGATCCAAGAGATCCCTGGATATGTTGGCAGTAAACTCGGTCATCGGGCTATCCGAATACGTGCGTACCCGGTACCACATTTTTACCGATTTACAAGAGACGGTTGGCTTCTAGCAAAGCACCGTGCCTACCCAATTCTCAAGAAATATTCTTCTACGGAATATGAGTTCTTTGTCAGGCATAGTATACGTAGTATTGCGCATTACGATCCAATATCACATGTCACATGATAGGCCTGGGGCTGGAGTTGTGTTTGCTCCGTACGAAGCATATATCAGATCACTAGCAACTAGTCTCTTTATGATCGGAAAGTCATGACCTAGTCATACTTCCCCGATGGCTATAGCACTTAGAGTACCAGTTTTGTATCCTTGCGTGATCATCATCTCTATATGACTGAAGTGATACTTCCATCTTGACATCACACCCAATACACTACGATTCTCAGTATACCTAGAAGAGGCGTACACAGAACCTGTTAAAGCCCTAGACGACCAAAATCAAAGTATATTGATTGTCGCAAGTATTAGCGCTGCAAGTCTGAGGTTAAGACCAAATACACCTACCCTGATTCGGATTCCCATAGACACATAGTCATATAACCAATGGGATTCCGAGGGGTCTATCCAAAGCGAAGCTGTTTCCGTACCATCGGTAAACAGAACCTCCTATTACACTTGCATGAGTATCCAATACCCAAATATATGGGGACTGTGTCGTTACGCTTCCATAACACGCACAAGTGTAATACTAGCCTATTCCGCATTATCGATGTCCAGTCTCGATAATACTACGACTATGGATATTTAATGATTAAACCTTACGTGGATTAATAATGTCTCATATCTTATTAATCCGGTACTAATCATTTGGACTTTTATCTTTTATATATCCGAGTAATCCAAGTACAAATGATAAAAGAGCAATTTCCTTTGTCACATAGTTAATTTGTACAACAACATCATGTTCTGTACAAATAGTGATGCTATGGGTCATAATTATCCAACAATCTCCCATTTGGCCTATAGCCAATCACTCAAGTGTCTAACACCTGAACTATGTACGGGTTGCTCAAACTTCTGCTGAGAAACAGCTTTCGTCAGCGTTTTTGCAAGGTTATCATCTAATGCGATTTATTCGATCATCACATCGCCACGATGTATGATCGAACGAATCAGATGAATTAGTTGAAGTACATACTTAGATCATTAATGAGACCGCGGTTCTTTAGCCTGCGTTGTAGCCTAGTTCATCTTCTAACAGAACTACTCCTAATCCAATTAGGATTTTTATAGATCCCAAAATGCTTCTTTTGCTGCCTCAGCTGCAGCAATATTCCGCTTTTATTGTTTATTCGGCAACATGATCTTGTTTGGAAGATTTCCAGCTCACTGTTCCATTATTCAAACTAAATATATACCCTTATTGAGACTTAAAGTCGTCTTTGTCGGTTTGGAAACTTGCAGTGGTGAACCTAGTCACCTCAAGTTCTCCTTTCCCAATATTCCCAGAAAGCATCCTTAGTTCGTCCAAGATACTCAAGGATGTTCTTGGCATCAATCCAGTGACCATCACCTGGATTAGCATTATTGCGTCTACATATGCTCAAAGCATATGAGACATCGGGACATATATATTTCAAAAATGTACAAGCTCTTAGAAGGTTGTCAGCAGCTTTCTAGATCTATCCCAGTAGATCTTTTTTCCTAGAATAAAGCATGCTTCTCCCAGGTATTTCATGGAGAATTTTAATGAAAGCCAAGCTTTCACCGATAATATTATGGGAATGTTATTGCTAAGAAGCAATACATCATCAACTTATAGGACATTCATTGTCAGTGCGCTCCCACTAACCTTCTTATATACAAGAGAATCATCTTCGTTTTGAATGAAATCATATACCATTATGATCTCATCAATACTTTGGTTCCAAGAAAGCTATGCTTGCTTCAATCCATAAATGGATCAATTTATCTTGCAAACCTTGTTTGCATGTTTTGGCACGACAAAACCGTCAGGATGTTGCATACAAACATCCTCCAAAAGGTTTATGTTAATGAAAGCGGTTTTGGCATCCAACTGTCATATTTCATTAACGAAATGTGCAGCATTAGCAACCATTATCCGAATGGATTTAATCATGGCAACATGTGAAAAAGTTTCGTCGTAATCGACACTATGTCGTTGATGATACCTTTATGTACAAGCCTGGCTGTGTACATTTGTATGTTGTCATCCATGTCTGTCTTCCTAGAAGACCTATTTAATACCAATAGGCACAATGCCTTTCGGTACATCAACCAGTATCCAAACTTGGTTGGTATACATGGAATCCATTTCGGACTTCATGGCCCTTTGCCATAAAAGGAGTCGATACCTTGTATCACTTCCTCATACGTAGCCGATTCGTCTTCCTCAATAAGATTGATATCTACATGAGGTGAGATCAGAAACCCATACCTCCCAAGTTGTTTTCTGACTCTCTCCAACCTACGCGGTTCTTATGTATTCGAAGATTATTGGTACAGTTTCATTCCTGATGAACTGTTGCTGTTTCGTGAGGACTTGGTGCCAGGAACAGTATTACTCTGATTTTCATCGAGTTTTAATTTCCTCCCACTTACCACTGCATATAGGAATTCCACTTAGGAAAACTACAAGGAGAGCAACAATTACATTGTTCTCTTGTGAGTTGTATAAGTACTATACTTTGGTTTCCTTAGGATAACCTATAAATAGGCACTTATCTGATTTGGGTTCTAGTTTGGTACCATCCAAACATTTGGCATATGCCCAGTATTCCCAAATCATCAGGATTGAGAAACCTGGTTTCTTTCCTGTTCATATCTAATATGAGTTTGTCTTACAGATTTTCATGGAACCTTATTCAAAATAAGTATTGCACTGTTTAATGTGTATCCTCAGAAGGAAATTGGTAGCTCAGAGCGACTCATCATCAACCTTATCATGTCCATTAAAGTTCGGTTTCTCTGTTCGGACACACCGTCAAATTGAGGTGTCATGTGAGGAGCACACTGTGAAAGAATGCCATACTCTTTCAAGTAATCTTGAAACTCATATGTTTAAGTATTTTACACTATGGTCCAACCATAATGTTTTTAATACTTTTACCGGTCTTTTTTCTTACTTTGTGTCGAAACTCTTTGAATTACTCAAAAGTTTATGACTTGTGTTACATTAGATACACATAACCATAACGCGATGCCACATCCGTAAAGGTTACGAAGTATTCATATCCATCTCTAGCCTGGCTAGATATGGGCCCACTTACATCACTATGAACGAGGGCTAACAGATCGGTGGCACTTGCACTTTTACCAAGTAAACGGTGTTTTAGGCACTTTGCCTAATAAACTAGATTCGTAGACATCATTTGAATTAGGATCAAATCCGTCCTAGTATCCAATCTTCGAAAGTGTGGATATACGAGTCTTGTTAATGTATCCCAGATAACAATGCCACAGATAAGTCTCATTTGATTTACTCAATTTGAGCTAATTTTTGTCATGTTATATGTTTGAGATTGATTTATATTCTAAATATAAATAATGTTATTCACATCTAATGTGCTTATCTCGATATCATCTTTATAAATAAAACAGTTAGTGTTCTAGAATATAAAGGTATACCCGCAACGGGTTAAACTAGATACATAGATAATGTTTCTAGTCAAACTAGGTACATTATAACAGTTTCCTAATTTAAGTACATGCCTAAAGGGCAGTTCCAAAACTTAGGTTCCTATGGTCAAAACAACGACTCATGTCTTGTTTCTGACTCATAGGTCGACCTCATCTGAAGCCAGTATCCTGCTTATGAGCAGATCCCGCACATCAGTACATATATTTATGTACCACATCTAGTATCAAAATCCAATTTTAAAACCAGTAGTGAACATGTCTAAACAAACATTCTTGAAGCCGAAACCTAGTCCCGCCTTCACTTCCTTCATGTCTGCCTTGTCTATATGGCAGTCACATCTAGTGACCCCGTTTGCCACAATTTAGGCAGAAAACTTGGGATATGTCCTTTTCAGAAGCTCTGGCTGTGCATAACAGATTGAGCACTAAAGTTATCATCACAATGAGTCTTCATAAGCTCATGCTCTACTATTCCTCAACTCCTGTCTCAGGCTCGAAAGGTTTCTCTATCAAATAGAATAACTTCTCAGCTCTCAGGACTATCCTGAAGTTGTATTCCCAATCTTAAAATTAAAGCCGTTAAAGATTATTTCCCTAGGATTATGTCCTTTGACGCTAATCTTTCAGTCATCTTGATTGCTATAGTCCAACTATCCAATCAACGATTTCGGGTATAATTAAATGTAATGATTACTATAGTCTAACTATATAATCAACTACAATTGATCGGTTACATTCAAATGTATTGATTACTATAGTCCAACTATATAACCAACCACAAATGAAGTAGTTTGAATACAGTCCAATTCTTTAATTAAAATAACAATTGAATATTAGTCTAACTAATATATTTATAATTAATGACGAAAAAAAAATGAGCGCGTATTGGCAAGTATTTAAACGAAATTGCAAATTTAATACTTGTCTCCCACTATTTTTCGGCGAGCCTCGAACCCTCTGTGGAGTACTCGGGAAACCTAGTTTCTAGTGGGCTAAGATCCCGTTAAAAAACACATAACCTTGACTTTGGCCAACAAGTTGTATGAAACTTAACTAGGTAGATCTCTAAGATCAATTGGATCCCATCCAATTCCTAGATCCAATAGGTGGACCACCAAGTCCGAAACATATATCCAATATATGCCAATATATCCAATATATTCCCTAACCTTTTTCCTCTGAATCAACTAAGCCTTGGATTTGGCTCAACAAGCTTAATGGAACCAGTTAAGCGTGACCCATTGACAGTGGGAAAGCTTCGTAATCTATGTCGATGAACAAAAGTGACCTTGACTTTTGCCAATAAATCACAACTTGCCCAAAACGAACGATATGGAACAAAGCTTTCGTGATTCAAACACATCCGCGATGGAAAAAGGTCTTGACATTGGCCAACAAACCAATGCCAATCTTGGATCTTGAGAGAGAATCACTCAATGGAAGGAAAAACGTTAATATAAAATGAGGGTTTTTGTCGCAATTTGGCAACCAATTTATTATCTTTAATTAAGTCTCATCATACACCCTTAAGCATGTATTCTAAAGGAATAATAAGGCGTGAAATAAATTAATAATGATATACGGATGGATATACAACAAATTGTTCCTAGAACAAATCTCTCCATTTCCTCTCTCCCGCTAACAATATTCTTACTTATTATACCCAATTACAAATACTTCTAAAGAAAACTCATTTACATTGAGGGGAATTGGTGAGAAGAGAAATACAATGAGATAATAGGCTGGCACGCAGGTCCAATTTAATAAATTCTAAATTTATTACAACAATTTCCAAAATTGCCCTCACCCTTTAATATCCATCCGATATACATTATTCATATAATACATCCAAGTATTCACACAAAGCATGTTGTTCAATCAATCTAATCCAAATAATTAATCTTTGAATTAATGACCATCCAATGTTCAAACAACGATTTGATTTGCGCGAGTCCAACTCCTTTAAGAATAAATACTCAAAGTAAGTATTTTTGAATTATATCGAACTACAATTTTAAATCCAATTTAAACTGTCTCCAATACTAATTCATATTTAATTCCAAATTAAATAATTACACTTTTAAAAGTGCCTTTTAGACTTGGATTCCAAATCCAATCTACATGGGTCTCAAAGGCCCAATTAGTATCCAATACTTTTTAATTAAAGTCCAATGGGCTCTTAATTAATTCTTTTGGCATGGGCTTTGGCCATTATGGATCAAACCCAAGATGCCAAGGCCCATTTAGGAATCACCCTAATGTCATAAAATCAATTTTGGCCCATTAGGCCCAATTAAAGTTATTAAAGGCCCAATTGTCATATTTTGGACTTTATGGAAATGGTTTAGGACCAAATATAATCCAAGACTAAAATTTGGCGCAACCAAGCCCATTAGCCCAATTACAACAAATTAAATTAATATCATTCCAAATTACATATTAATCTAATTAAAGTGCAATTAGTACAATTAATAAATTTATCTAATATTTCCAAAATACTAATTAATTCAATTAATCATACTCAACATCTAATTCATGTCCAACACAAATTAAAGCACAATCAATCCATTCCAACATGCTTCACACTCACGGCAATACATGAATAACACCCAATTTTGATTTCAATCCAATTAAATCAACAATCAATATTCATTTCATGCTTTTAACACATCTAATTGTCAAAACAAAAATTACCATGAGTATTAGATTATGGTTCATATTCGGCCATGGTGGGGGGTTTTTGGGGAAAATTAATCTAATCAATTTTCATAAAACCAAATATGCACAAATCCAATTAATCATCATCCAAAACACAACCAACAATTAATTTTGGCAAAATCAAACTCCAAGCATAGAATCCCAAATTAAAGTTTATAAACCATAAACTCAAATCATGCTTAGATCTCGTTCTGATACCATTATAAGTGTCCTAGACATGTCACGGGATCTCTAAGCGTGATTATTGAGTGAATTAATCAAGAAAGTTGTGGAATACTTACATCGATTGGATTTAGGATTTCAAAAATTCCATGGATATTGAAGCTTTCAAGCTCATGGGTGAATATCCCTATCACCTTCAAATGACTCACATATGTGCTAGCAAGAACAAAATGGAACAAATTTTGTCTCCTAAGGAGAAGCAAATTTTGTCCAAGAGAGAGGGAAGCAATCCGCCATTCTAAGAAGAAAGAGAGAGATCAATTCTTTCTTTTCTTTCGGCCATAAAGGGAGAAGTCAGAGAGCAGTCTTTAAAAGAAGCTAATTGCTTCTCGCCAAAACCAAGAGAAGAAACCAATTCGGCTATTTCTTATTGGTTTAGAGAAGTCAGAGGGCATTTGTTTTATTTCTAAAAGAAAAGCAAAGCTGTTGCTTTCTTTCAATTTTCAAATCAGAGGCTATTATCCCTTTTATTCGGCCAATTGAATTTCAGAGAGAGAGAGCATAATGCTTTTTTATTTCATTCGGCCTGCAACTTCAGAGGCCATATTCGGCCAAGTCTTCTCAAGACTAGGAAGAAGCAATTGCTCGGCCAAAATAGGAAAAGAAATAATAATAAAAAAATTCATTAATTGAATTTTTCTTTTTCAAAAGGTAAAGAGTATTTTACAAGTTTCCACCAAAACCCATCATCCACTTCTATCACCAAAGGTGACTAATGATGTAAGTGAAGTGGGCCTCACTTTAAATTCAAAAATTCAAGTGGGCTTGCTCAACACACTTTTGGGCTCGGGTTCGTTTTAATCCGATTAAACGAATTTTCCATCGCGACTTAATTAAATCTGATTTAATTAAATATAATGCCTAGCAAAATTATTACGAAAGCCGCTTACGAATTAATTCCAAATCAATTCGTTCGCACGAATTAAAATTCAATTTCAATTCCGCATTGAAATCTAATTTCAATTAATATATCTAATATATTAGTTTGCCCAATTAAATAAATAAATAGTAAAATCTAATTTAACTATTAAATTTATTTTACCGCTTAATTCCAAATTAATCGCGTTCTCTCCTCTCGACAAATTAATCCCAGATAAATTCTCGACGCAATTAATCCCATATTAATTCTTTCTCTAATAATTAATCCCAGATTAATTCTTGCCGTAGTTAATCCCAGATTAATTTCTCTCTCTTAATAATCCCAGATTAATATTGTTCGAGTCAAATCTCATCGGTGAATCTTTGGGATGCGACCCAAGAGATCCTTGGATATGTTGGCAGTAAACTCGGTCATCTGGCTATCCGAATACGTGTGTACCCGATACCACATTTTTACCGATTTACAAGACACGGTTAGCTTCTAGCAAAGAACAGTGCCTACCCAATTCTTAAGAAATATTCTTCTACGGAATACGAGATCTTTGTCAGGTGTAACATACGTAGTATTGTGCATTACGATCCAGTTTCGAATGTCACATCCTAGGCCTGGGGCTGGAGTTGTGTCTGCCCCGTACTAAGCATATATCAGATCACTAGAACCTAGTCTCTTTATGATCGAAAAGTCATGACCTAGTCATACTTCCCCGATAGCTATAGCACTTAGAGTACCGGTTATGTATCCCTGCGTGATCATCATCTCCATATGACTGAAGTGATACTTCCATCTTGACATCACACCCAATACACTACAATTCTCAGTATACTCAGAAGAGGCGTGTACACAGAACCTGTTAAAGCCCTGGATGACCAAAACCAAAGTATATTGATTGTCGCAAGTATTAGCGATACAAGTCTCAAGTTAAGACCAAATACACCTACCCTGATTTGGATTCCCATAGACACATAGTCATACTACCAATGGGATTCCGAGGGGTCTATCCAGAGCGATGATGTTTCCGTACCATCGGTAAACAGAACCTCCTATTACACTTGCATGAGTATCCAATACCCAAATATATGAGATCTATGCTATTACGCTTCCATAACACGCACAAGTGTAATACTAGCATATTCTGCATTATCGATGTCCAGTCTCGATAATACTACGACTAGAGATATTTAATGATTAAACCTTATGTGGATTAATATTGTCTCCTATCTTATTAATCTGGTACTAATCATATGGACTTTTATCATTTATATATCTGAGTAATCCAATTACAAATGATAAAAGAGCAATTTCCTTTGTCATTGTTAATTTGTACAACAACACCATGTTCTATACAAATAGTGATGCTATGGGTCATAATTATCCAACAATGATTAACTGAGCTGATGCTTTTATTGCTTTGCCAGGTGGCTTGGGCACAATGGAGGAAATTTTTACAGTGCTATCTTGGGAAAACTTTAACATACACCAGAAACCAATTGGAGTGTTTAATGTTGATGGATTTTTTGACTTTATTTTGTGTTTCTTGATGATGCCAGGAGAAACGGGTTCCTTTCAAAACTCGTAAAAGACACCCTTTTCACTGCCAGAACAGCCAATGATTTAATTGACCAACTCTTATCCTTTGAACCACAAATTGACCCTATCTTTTCCAAGATAAACTGGTCCAAAAATGATTGTGGTAAGAAGCGCCGGATAAATCTGGATCTTAACCTTTAATTTTCTTTTTAAATGTACAATTCCACGTTAACCAGGTACTGCCTTCTAAACTTTCCTTCTTCTTTTTAGACATTGGGGACAATGTCTTGATTAGATTTGGGGGTGGGGAATAGTTGACTAGTATCTTGTCTTTATTTTTTCGTTGTGTTGTTTTTGCTTTGTTTTTAGTCAAAAAATTTTTTTTAAAAAAATTAAATAAATATTTTTAACTTGACTAACTAGGTGGAATTGTGTTTTGAGATAGTTGTGTAAGGAATTTCCACTCCTGAGACGTATCTCAATCTATTTCGTAACAACTTAATTTTTTGTTTATTTCATTTTGAATTATTTAAATTCATGAATTCTCCATAATACTGACTAAATTGGATCTTCAAATGCTCATTTGACAGGTATTATCAACATGCATGGTAACATACGGACATGGGTCGTAAGTAAAAAGTTTGTAATATTCAGTGCTTTAGTTTATTGGAGGAAGCATCTGAAAGTGATGGAATAAAAAAAACAACAAAAAAAATTGTGTTTATAAATAATTAACCATGCTTTTACTTAGTAACCGGACGTCTTGCCTCAGCAAGCAGTGATTGTTCACGTCAAACGGTAAAAGCCTGAGTTAATAATAATAAAGTTTCTACTTAGTAACCGGACGTCTTGCCTCAGTAAGCAGTGGTTGTTCGCGTCAAATGGTAGAACTTTTAACATCTGAGATTCGAGAAATTAAGTCTGGATGGGTGTTTTAACATCTAGTGCCCTAAAAGCCAACTGGTTTGGGAGTTAATGGTCCAAAGCTCACTACAATGATTGAAGATGTTATTATTAAAAAAATAAATTACATTACCAAAAAGGGTGTGAATTCTGATATAACTTTAGGACAAAAATATTACACTCTTTTCAACTACACTTATGAATATTGTGGGCACAATGATTTGATTAATACCTTTCTAGTTGTGTATATGGAGAATGGTATAAATTATCAGAGAATTTACCTTTTTTGGTAATTTAGAAAGAAAGAAAACAACTATGAACTTGGATAAGAATTTCACATGTTTAGTCACTAACTTATTTTGTGTGTTTGATTGTACATTTGATTGACGTTTGTGGGTATCGTCGATGTAAGCCCTCACGAGGCTACAACTCGTTCACTATGGACACCGAGGGATTTAAAGGATTTTTGCATATGCTAAATGCAACTGTGACCCCTACGAAAGTGGCTTAGTTTAATTTTATTTTAAAGTTGTTTATTGTATTTTATTTTGTTGTTTTGCTCGAGGACTAGCAAAATGTTAGGTTTGGGGGTGTGATGAGCGGAAAATATATCAATATTTATCGCCCCTTTTACTTATTATTTTATGTAGTTTCCCGGGTTTTGTGAATATTTTGATGTGTTTTGTGTTATTTTGCAGATAAATAAAGTTTCGGAATTCACTGGAATCGAATCGGGACTAAAACGGTAAAATTCAGATCAAAAGGGCAAAATTGGAAATTTTCTGTCCACGCGTTGTGATGCGTAACTTCCTATGCGTCATCATCGCGTCATCATGACGTCAGCATCATGACTCCAAGCCTTCACACGTTGTGACACCGAGACAATTATTAAGTTTTCGACACTTGTAAAGTATTGTAGCACGCGTCGTGACACATAGGCATTTTGTGTCACGACGCGTGGCGATTTTGGAGCCTATAAATTGAGGCTGAATTCGGAAGGAAAATTCATACTTTCTTCTTGGTAATTTCCTTAGAATACTAAAAAGAGATTATCTTGTTTGTTTAATTTCTGTTTTCTCGTATTTAATTTTTATTTTAAGCAAAAAATCTTTCTTTGTTATATTTAAAAGCATGAGTAGGTAACTTCTTTCTGTTGGGGTAAATGTGAAGCTTTTATTATAATAATTTAGATTAATCTCCCTTAGTTATAATATATAAATTATCTTAAAACCTGACTTAATTGGATATCGCCTTATTGGTCGGTTGGACTAAATTAAATTAATTTTAACCTGACTTAATTAGATACCGCCTTTATGGTCGGTTGGAATTAATTAAAAATATGACTTCATCAAGATACCGCT
Organism: Zanthoxylum bungeanum; assembly: GCA_019454045.1. NCBI lineage: Eukaryota > Viridiplantae > Streptophyta > Magnoliopsida > Sapindales > Rutaceae > Zanthoxylum > Zanthoxylum bungeanum. The sequence goes on from SKCR01009123.1 coordinate 145,342, forward strand.
AATATGGTCGATTGGTAATATAACACAAGTTTATATATTATAATAAGAGAGATTTCTAGATTTGAAATAATAAAGTGGATCCCCAAACTCCAACATTTTATTTCATTGTTGTAAATTTTACCTTTTTAGTTTTCAAATTTGTTTTATAATGTTTTATTTATTTATGTCTTTATTAATCCTGGATATATGTTGTAACTAAATACCTTATCTAGGGTTATGATGAATTCCAATACCATAGGCTTGTAAGTTGGTTATTTTTGTTAGGTTTCTAATTAGTCCCAATGATCAATTCAAACAATGAAACATGTGCGAATACAATAATGAAGAATGGCATAATCATACTTACATTGATCGGATTTGGCGATGCGAGGAACAATAAAAATTTCTCCAAGCTCCCTTGAAGCTCTCGGCTTTGGCTACTTTTGTGCTCCTCCATTTTTGGTCAACCTCCATTGATGGGTCTCCAAGCTCCAAGCTTTGTGTGGTGATTCCATGCCCACGTGTGGGTTTCCCTATCACCTTCACAAGACCCTTAAAGCGTGCTAGCACCTCGGAAATTTTGCCGCAAAATTCCCTTATCACTTCATCTAGTTCTCGGCAAAAGTAGAAAAAACGAAGAAGAAGATGGCCCCTTGGGCGTGAGAGAGAGAAAAAAAGAGAGAAAGAATTGTGTTAAGTGTATTGTGTTTTTAGATTTCAAAAAACTAATACACAAATCCACTTTCCAAAAGTCAAAGGCAAAAAAAAAATAATTAATGCCTTCCAACTACCACCATCAATCAATAGTGATATGTTGTCAAATCACTCAAAGTGACTAGACATCACATCAATCGATTGACTAATGATTTGACGCTCGATGTGACTTGTGGGCCGCACTTGAAATGCGAGTGCGCCCGCAAACACTCCCGGGCTCGGGTTCGCTAATTCCAAATTAATGAATTTTATGTTGCGACGTAATTAAATCAAATTTAATTAAATAACTTTGCCTAGCAAAATTACTATTCACATCGCTTGCGAATTAATTCTAAATTAACTCGTATGCCCGAATTAAAATCTAATTTTAATTCCGCGTCGAAATCCAATTTCGTATAATATATCGAATATATTATTTTATCGATTAATTCCAAATTAATCGTTCTCTCTCTTTAAATTAATATTTTATCCCAGATAAAATATCTCTGTAATTAATCCCAGATTAATTTTCTCTCTCTTATAATTAATCCCATATTAATAAAGTGCGAGTCATACGTCATCGGTGAATCTTCGGGAAGCGACCCATGAGATCCCCGGATATGTTGGCAGTAAATTCGGTCGTCGGACTATCCGAACACGTACGTACCTAGTACTACATTTTTACCGATTTACAAGACATGGTTGGCTTCTAGCAAAACACCGTGCCTACCCAATTCTCCAGAAATATTCTTACTGGAATATGTGATCTATATAAGGCGTAGTATACGTAGTATTGCGTATTTCGATCCAGTATCGGATGTCACGTGCTAGGCCTGGGGCTGGAATTGTGTCTGCCCCGTACGAAGCACATATCGGATCTCTGGTAACTAGTCTCTATTATCGGATAATCATGACCTAGTCATATTATCCCGATGACTGCAGTACATAAGAGCACCAGTTCCGTATCCTACGTGATCATTATCTCCATTATGACTGGAGTGATACTTCCATCTTGACATCACACCCAATACACTACGATTCTCAATATACCCAGAAGAGGCGTACACAGAACCTGTTAAAGCCCTGGACGACCAAAACCAAAGTTTATTGATTGTCGCAAGTATTAGCGGTGCAAGTCTCAAGTTAAGACCAAATACACCTACTCTGATTCGGACTTCCATAGACACATAGTCATACTACCAATGGAATTCTGAGGGGTCTATCCAGAGCGAAGTTATTTCCGTACCATCGGTAAACACAACCTCCTATTACACTTGCATGAGTATCTTATACCCAAATATATGAGAACTATGTCGTTATGCTCCCACAACGCGCACAAGCGTAATACTAGTCTTTTACGCATTATCAATGTCCAATCTCGATAATACTCTGACTAGGGATATTTAATGATAAACCTTCGTTGATTGATACTGTCTCCTATCATCTCAATCCGGAACTAATCATATGGACCTTCTATCATTTATACATCTTGGTAACCTAATTACAAATGATAAAAGAGCAATTTCCTTTGTCACATAGTTAATTTGTACAACAACACCATGATCTGAACAAATAGTGATGCTATGGGCCATAACTGTCCAACAATCTCCCACTTGGCCTATAGCCAATCACTCAAGTGTCCTACACCTGAACTATGTACGGTTCACTCAAACTTTTGCTGAGAAAAGGCTTTCGTCAGCGGATTTGCATAATTATCATCTGATGCGATTTATTCGATCATCACATCGCCACGATGTATGATCCGAACGAATCAGATATATAATTGAAGTATATATCTGGATCGTTGATGAGACCATTAATTCTCTAGCCTGTGCTGAAGCCTGGCTCAGCTACTAAGAGAACTACTCCTAATCTGATAAGGATTATTATCGATCCAAAAAGCTTCTATTGTTGCCTCAGCTGCAGCAATAATCCACTTTTATTTTTTATTCGGTAACAGTATCTTGCTTGGAAGATTTCCAGCTCACTGTTCCGATATTCAAACTTTATAGTACCGTTCTTACGACTTATAGTCATTTTTATCGGTTAGGAAACTTGCAGCAGTGAACCCAGTCACTTCAAGTTCTCCTTCTCCATAGAATAAGACAGCATCCTTAGTTCATCTAAGATACTGAAGGATGTTCTTAACATCAATCTAGTGACTATCACTTGGATTGGCCCGATCGTGACTCCATATGCTCAAAGCGTATGAGACACCAGGTCGCGTATATTTATTTCAATGTACGAGTTCTCGGAGAGTGCCAACAACTTTTAGATCTATCCCAGTAGATCTTTATTCCTAGAATAAAGGTTGTCTCACCCAAGAATTCTACGGAGAATTTTTATGAAAGCCAAGCTTTCACCGACTGTTTTATGGGAATATCATTTCCAAGAAATGACATGTCATCATTTATTTAAGACAATCATTGTCAGTGCGCTCTGACTAACCTCCTTATATATACAAGAATCATTTTCGTTTTGAATTAAATCATATACCATTATGATTACATCAATACGATAATTCCAAGAACGCAATGCTTGCTTCAATCCATCCATGGATCGAGTTAACTTGCAAACCTTGTTTGCTCATTTTGGTACGACAAAACCATCAGGATGTTGTAAACATCCTCCAAAAGGTTTCCGTTAAGGAAAGCGGTTTTGGCATTCAGCTGCCATATTTCATGAATGAAACATGCAGCATCAGCAAGCATTATCCAAATGGATTTAACCATGGCAACGAGTAAAAGGTTTCATCGTAATCGACACAATGTTGATAACGATACATTTTCGCTACAAGCCTAGCTTAGTCCGTTGGTATGTTGCCTTCCATGTATGTCTTCCTTGAAGACTTGTATAGTACCAATAGGCACAATGCGTTCCGGTACAACAACTAGTGTCTAAACATAGTTGGTATACATGGGATCCATTTCAGACATCATGGCACTTTGCCATAATAGGGAGTCGATACCTTGTATCACTTCCTCATACGTAGTCAGTTCGTGTTCCTCAATAAGATTGACATCTTTATTAGGTGAGATCAGAAATCCATACCCCAGGTTGTTTTCTGACTCTCTCCGACTTATGTGGTTCTTGTGTATTCGAAGATTATTGGTATAGTTTCATACTTGATGAACTATTTGTGTTACATTAAGGAATCGTTGCCAGAACAGTATTACTCTGATTTTCATCGAGTTTTACTTTCCTTCCACTTACCACTGCATATAGGTATTCCTCTTAGGAAAACCGGATGGTGAGCAACAATTACATTGTTCTCTTCTGAGTTGTATAATTACTATACTTTGGTTTCCCTATGATAACCTACAACTTAGGCACTTATCCAATTTGGGTTCTAGTTTGGTATCATCCAAACATATGCCTAGCATTCCCAAATCTTAAGGAATGAGAAAACCCAGTTTCTTTCCTGTTCATATCTAATATGAAATTTGTCAAACAGATTTTATGGAACCTTATTCAAAATAAGTTTTTGCACTGTTTAAAGCTTATCCCTTGAAGGAAATGGTAGCTCAGAGTGACTCATGATTAACCTTATTATGTCCAACAAAATTTGGTTTCTCGGTTCGGACACACCGTCAAATTGACATGTTCCGGGAGGAGTCCTCATTGAAAGAATACTATACTCTTTCAAGTATATGAGAAACTAATGCTTAAGTATTTTCATCATAGTCTAACCGTGACGATTTAATACTTTAGCCGATATGTTTGTCTATTTCGTGTCGAAACTCTAAGAGTTTCCGATTTGTGTTTCAAAAGAAACACATAACCATAACGCGATGCCACATCTGTAAAGGTCACGAAACATTCATATCCACCTCTAGCCTAGCTAGACATGGGCCCACTTACGTCACTATGAATTAGGGCTAACAGATCGGTGGCACTTGCACTTTTACCAAGTAAAAGGTGTTTTAGGCACTTTGCCTAATAAACTAGATTCGTAGACATCATTTGAATAGAATCAAATCCGTCCTAGTATCCACTCTTCGAAAGTATGGATATACGAGTCTTGTTTAATTGTGTCCCAGACAACAATGCCACAAATAAGTCTCAACTGATTAAATCAGTTTGAGCTATTTGTTTGTCATGTTATACTTTTGAGATTTATTTATATTCAAAATATAAATATTGTTATTCACATCTAATGTGTTTATCTCAATATCATCTTTATAAAATAAAACACTTTAGTGTTCTAGAATATAAAGTTATACCTGCAACAGGTTATACTCTGTTATAGAGATAATGTCTCTTGTCAAACTAGTTACATTTTAACAGTTTCCTAATTTAAGTACACACCCAAAAGGTAGTTCCTAAACTTAGGTTTCTACGGTTAAAATAGCGACTTTCGTACCGTTTACGATTCGCAGATTAACCTCATCTAAAGTCAGTATCCTGCTAATCAGCAGATACTGCACATCAGTATGTATATTTATGTACCACATCCAGTATCTAAAATCCAATTTTAATACTAGCAGTGAACATGTTTATGACAAACATATTTGAAGTCGGAGCCTTGTCCGTCTTCAATTCCTTCATGTCTGCCTTGTCCATACGGCAGTCACGCTTCAGTGATCCCGTTTGCCACAGTTTCAACAGACATCTTGAGATATGTCCTTTGTCTTCCCAGAAGATTATAATGACTTTGACTTTGCCCTTTTCATACCCCAAAAGCCTTTGGCCAAGTCTTTGGCCAAGCCTTGGCCTTCTAGAATGTCGAAATAAGATGCGTCTTGCACTTCTTGCCTATTGCAAACTCTGGCTTTGTCTCCTTGAGTATAGCCATTAACTCTCCAAGAGTTATCTATTGCAATTTGTACTTCTAAGATCTAAAGATAGATCTATGAAGATCCTTCAATTTCAATATCATACTATAAGGATCTAATCCTTAGTTCTGAATAAGAAATTAAGGAGTCTTTGCGGCAAGCATAACGGATTAAGCACTAAAGTTATCATCACATGAATATTCCAAATATCATGTTCTACTATTTGCTCAACTCCGGGCTTAGGCTTGAGACGTCACTATATCAAATAAAGTAACTTCTCGGTCACCCAGGACTATCCTGAGATTTTATTCCCAATTTGAAAATTAAAGTCGTTTAAATACATTTTCACCTAGGATTATGTTTTAAACACTAATCTTTCAATTATCTTGATTCCAATAGTCCAACTATCGAATCAATGATTCTAGGTACTATTTATTATAATGATTACTATAGTCTAACTATAATTTAATTAGTTAAATTCAATTATATTGATTACTATAATCCAATTATAAAATCAACTACTAATTGAAGTAGTTAATTCAAATATTTTGATTACTATAATCCAATTATATAATCAACTATAAATGAAATAGTTTGAATACAATCCAACTGTTTATTTAAAACAACATTAAATATTAATCCAACTAATAAATAAATTATATTGACGAAAAATTGAAATGAGCGAGTATTGGCAAGTAACTAAACGAATATTGCAAATTTAATACTTGCCTCCCACTATTTTTCGGCTAGCCTATAACCCTCTGTTGAGTACTTGGGAAACCTTGTTTCCTAGTGGGCTAGGATCCCGTTAAATAACACACAATCTTGACTTTGACCAACAAATTGTATGATAATTAACTAGGTAGATCTCTAAGATCAATTGGATCCCATCCAATTCCTAGATCCAGTAGGTGGACATCCAAGTCCGAAACATATATCCTATATATGCCAATATATCTAATATATTCCCTAACATTTTTCCTCTGAATCAATTAAGCCTTGTGTGGGACACAGAGACTGGGCGACGCATGATGTTTTAGGCTCGCGGCCTAGTCGGGAGTACGGAGTAGCCACGCGGGGGACTAAACCGGAGAATGATGGAGTCGCCACCCGATGTTAACCGGGAAAATGATATTTAAGGCCGCACTCACCCCTCACAAGGGAAGACCTCAAACCGTTGGGTTCGAAATGGTCCCTTACTTATGTCACTTGTAATGAAAGGATTTGTGCAATAATTTAATCAAGCATATCAACATATATTTCCAAGGGTATTTTATTTTTAAGTTCACATGCATGAAAGTAATCATCATAACAACAAACATGCAATAGCACACGGCAATCTCATGAACATGCTTCGATCATATAATACGAAAAAAAAAGAACAACCTAAACATAATGCAAATTCCAAACGCAAAGTAAATGACGAATCATGCTTGAAAATGAACAATTAAATAGGCTAAATCATGCTTGAATACCATCTCATGAACGCATGAAACAGATAAACGTAGGGATACAAATAATATGATTGAATACATGATATAAGAGAAATCCCCTAAGAAACAATTATGCATGTCGTGTGATGAAAATGACTCAGTTCAGTGTATTCGCGTTCGTGTAGCATTCGTAAACGCGTTGGAATGGTAAACAAAAGGTTCGCGTTCGTATAACGTTTGAGGACGCGTTCGAACGGGACCGGACCTTATGAAACAAATGCATGCGCGTTTGAGTAGCGTTTGTAAAACGCGTTCAAACGGGAAACAGAAGGTTCGCGTTCGTATGGCGTTCAATAACGCGTTCGAACGGAGCCGTACCCGATGAAACTAATGCATACCCGTTCGAGTAGTGTTTGTAAAAAGCGTTCGAACGGGAAACATAAGGTTCGTATTCGTATAGCGTTCAAGAACGTGTTCGAACAGAACCAGACCTGATACAACAAAACACATACTTAAACAAAAATGCAATGTAGGACTTCACATACCCGATTGAACTCATTCCCATTCAACAGAATATACATCAACCGGCGCGGCAAAGCATCTTGGTAAAGGATTTTAACCCCTCAAAATAGGGGACCTTTAATCCAACTTGCTAAGCCCATGCGCTCGATCACATCATACATGTAAACAAATAATATGCGGAAGTCAAGTAACGAATGATAAAAAATCAAAACAACATAAAGAGAAATATGCGCTATTTACTCAAGTGGTACGTGAAGTTGTATCCCGAGTACAGATCATACTACCGTCCATTCGGAATCGGCTATGAAATTTATGTCCGGGTTTCCATCCTATATACCACAAGAGGCGACACATTTTCCATTTTATTCAAAGCCACAACATGTATTCACAAACGACTCTCATGCGAATAAAACAATAAAAAAACGAATGACAATAAATAGAAAAAGTACCCTCAGGTCTAACCTTTTAAATCACCTATCGGATGTACGGTACACGATCGTCGGAAGGGGGGATGCTCCGTAACTCTTCTGGTTCACAGGTTCATGCCTTTCCTCGCTGTTCCACTGCTCAAGCAACTGTTTTGACTCTGATTCACTACTGTTTTGCTGCTATACTTCTGTTGTATCTTGGTCACTGCGTCTGCTGTATTTGGCTACTATTCTTGGTGTATTTGGGGACTGTTTTGGGTGTGATTTGGGCTGCTGTTATGGTGTGGTTTGGGGATTGTTTTGGTGAGGGAAATGGACTATTTCGATGAGGTAAATGGGGGCTATTCGGGATGTGTTTTGGGCAAGGCAATGGAGGTTTTTTTTGTATTTTCCCGTGAATCAATAATGTGTGAAGAAAGGAATGACTTGGTTAGGGGTTGTTTACATAGAGAAGGGCTAGGGTTTCCCCTTGTCTCACAAGGAAAAGATATTTGGTATTAAAGAGATATATGATTTGGTGTTAGACAAGGAAAGCAAGGGATTTGATTTGGTGTTGGATAAGGAAATCAATGGATTGAGGGGGGACAAATCTTGGTGAATTAGGAAGGTTGGATATTTGAATTGGTTATGAGTGATTTAATTAGGCATAATAATTTGTTTAGTTTGGTATATAATATTTGTTGATTGATTTTAATTTGGTATGTGATTTTTAGATTTGTTTTAATTTCACCATGTGTTAAATATGTGTTTTATTAATTGAGATGTGTCTTATGGGCTTTGGTGGGCTAATTGGGCTTGGGTTTGAGGCTAGCAGCAAAACCATAAATACCAACACCGTTCGAACGCCTCTTCGAACGCCACACGAACGCCCACATTCTGTTTGACGTTCAAACGAACAACAAACGCAGAACGAACGAAAATAGTGAACTTGTGAAATGAACCTTATGAAATACTTATTCTGAATTTCCCTTTCCGACGTCCGTTTCCCGCGACTTCCGTGACTTAAAAGGTAGTGCCTCCAAATGAGACTCATCATAGAGACTTATATGCAAAAATGCAGTGCCTACAGTCGCCCCCACTTTGATGGGATTTGTGTAATGTGTAATAGTGACAATCCTATTAAAGTTATGCAATGCATTTTTACTTACCTGGCTCGCCAGCTGTCACTTGACTTGCCATGTGTTGAGTTGAGTTGATTAGGTGGTGAGGTGCAGCGACCCCGGGTTCATTCCCGAACCGTTACCGTGAGATGTCAATTCCCGAACTGTTACTGTGAGGTGGTCCATTCCCGAACCGTGTTTTGTTCTCAGAGTGCCATTCCCGGCTTGTTCATTCCTGAACTGTGTTTCCATTCTTGGAGTGCCATTCCCGGCTTGTTCATTCTCGAACTGTGTTTCCATTCTTGGATTGCCATTCTCGGCTTGTTCATTCTCGAACCTTGCTCCATTCTTGGATTGCCATTCTCGACTTGTTCATTCTTGAACTCTGTTCCATTCTTGGATTGCCATTCTCGGCTTGTTCATTCTCGAACTCTGCTTCATTCTTGGATTGCCATTCTCGGCTTGTTCATTCTCGAACCTTATTCCATTCTCGGATTTCCATTCTCAGCTTGTTCATTCTCGAACTTTGCTCCATTCTTGGATTGCCATTCTCGGCTTGTTCATTCTCGAACTTTGCTCCATTCTTGGATTGCCATGCTCGGCTTGTTCATTCTCGAACCTTGCTCCATTCTTGGATTGCCATTCTCGGCTTTGTTCATTCTTGGATTGCCATTCTCGGCTTGTTCATTCTCGAACCTTTTTCCATTCTCGGATTGTCATTCTTGGCCTGTTCATTCTCGAACCTTGTTCCATTCTTGGATTGCCATTCTCGGCTTGTTCATTCTCGAACTTTGCTACATTCTTGGATTGCCATGCTCGGCTTGTTCATTCTCGAACCTTGCTCCATTCTTGGATTGCCATTCTCGGCTTTGTTCATTCTTGGATTGCCATTGTCGGCTTGTTCATTCTCGAACATTGTTCCATTCTCGGATTGCCATTCTTGGCCTGTTCATTCTCGAACCTTGTTCCATTCTCGGATTACCATTCTTGGCTTGTTCATTCTCGAACCCTGCTCCATTCTCGGAGTGCCATTCCAAAGTGCCACACTCGGCCAGACTGATTCTGATAAAGATATGGGCCCCGCCCTTAGAGTGTCATACCCGGCAAAACTGATGTTGATAATGATGTGGGCCTCACCCCAAATTGGTACTGATGTGGGCTTCGCCCCCAAACTGGTACTGATGTGGGCTTCACCCCCAAACTGATACTGATATGGGCCTCAACCCTGTGACTCGTCCCCAAGCTACTGATAATGACATGGGCCTCGCCCTCCAGATTGCTATATCCGGCAAGACTGATGTTGATGCTAATGTGGGTCTCGCCCCCAGACTGATGTTGATGTGGGCCTCGCCCCAAACTGATATTGATATGGGCCTCACCCCCAGACTGATATTGATATGGGCCTCGCCCCTGTGATTCATTCCTGAAACTGCTGACATTGTACTGTTGCTGCTTCTAGTTGGCTTGCATTTGACGCTTTCTATTTTTCTCATTTGAAACCTGTTATTACAAAACAGAACAAACACGAAAGGATGCAAAATGTGTTACGTGTATGTATGCATGAATGTTCCTATTCCGTCGGGTTAGGTCTTCCGTTAATTCTCTTGGTGACTGCTCAGTCTTATTTTCCTCAGACAAACCACTGCTTCAATCTGTCTTCGTTGATCGGCTCGGTGAACTAATTCTCTTCCAAGTCTGATAGTCTCACTGCTCCATTTCCCAATTTCTGAATGGATATCCTGTTCTTTCTGCTTGCTTATTCCGAGGATTCCCCGTGTTCTAAACATCACCGAATTTCATAGTACCAAAGTTGAATGCTTTTCTCAAATATACTCATATTGCAGAAGAGATTCAGCGAAATGAACGTCTTTATTATCGTTGAGAAAAAGAGTTCGAACAAGTAATAAAATCAATGTCTTTAAAAAAAGCTGGATCAAATAGACTAGGAGGAACAGCTCCATCATCCGCAGCACTGCTTTCTTTTTCGGCCTATGGTTCTTCACTGTCATCCATGTAAGAAGCTTGGTGGTTGAGGGTTGGGAGGAAAAAAGTTTCGGGCAATCCAGAGTTGATCATGTAGGTGTGTGGTGGAACGGAGTGGTAGTTTGGTAGAGGGTTGGTGTGTGTGCTAGGCTGTTCTTTTCCTGGGTTGGGTATTTTATGGGAATCTACGAGATCTTGAATTTCATGCCTGAGGTGGGTGCAGTTGTCAGTGTCATGGCCATATAGCTGGTGGAAGTGACAATAAAGGTTCACATTTATGTGAGGCGGTGGGGGTGTGGAAGTGGTTTGCCTTCTAAGGGTTTCAAGAGTCCTTGTCCCTGTAACTTTTCAAATACCTTCGACAAAGGTCTACCAAGGTTGGAGAATTGCCTGTTTCTGATGGCAGCGACTTCGGCAGTAGCGGGCTTGGTCTCAGAATGCCCCCCAAAAGTCCTCATAATCTGGCCATAGAACATTCTGTTCTCAGCTTCTTCTTCTTCTATATCCATGACAGTTTCCCTCAACTGTCGAAAATCCGCAATCATGGAGGTCATCCTCCTCAACTTGCCATAAATTGAGGGCTTGGTGCCCTTTATGATCATTTTAATATGGTCCTTCTCAGAGGGCCGAGTCTACATTTTCAGAAGCTGGCTTCTCCAGCGGTCTACATACTCCTTGAAGCTTTCTTCCGGCTTCTGATTAGTGTTTTCCAAATCTCGGAGTGACAAGTCAATTTCTAAGTCTGTAACATACTGCTTCAGAAAAGCATCAGCTAGTTCCCTCCAATCTTCTTTAACCTTCTTCTCAAGGATATGATACCAAACCACAGGTGCCCCATCGAGTGACATCCCAAACATCTTTTGGACTTGGCGCTGTGATAGGCCCACTGAACTCATGACTGAGACATATTGTTGCAGATGGACTCTCGGGTCTCCATTCCCATTAAACTTGGCCATGTCGGGCATTTTAAACTGAGCTGGCAGCTGTTCTCCGAAGGTCATTGCCTCATAATCTAACAACTCTTCATGTTTACCCCTCATTTTGCGGGTAACTGTTTCAACCTGATCCCGAAGCTTCTGAAATTCTGCCTGAGACCCAATCACTCTGCCTGCTGCATACTCTGCCATGTGATCATCAAAAGTGGGGATATCATCCCCCAACCCATTCGGAGGCTCCTCACGGCTCACATTCTCATAATTTCCCCCAGCACGGGGTACAGCCATATTTGCCATGGCGGTAGTCAAGGCTTGCAACTGTTCGGTAATCTTGGCGAAACCATTTTCCTACTGATCTATCCGGGATACCTCGTTATCGGATGTACTCATATCTGTTACTGTTCTTTTAGTGAGTCTTGTCCCTTCTCTAACCCAAACGGTATCTATGATGTCTTTTTGAGACACAGAATGTGTTAACATGATGTATGTATGCATGAGGTGCATGAGATGCAAGTAACATATAGAACATACTGAATCAATTAAAGTTTTCAAACAAATCGGCCCATTATAATTTTAGAAGTTTTTGGGCTAACTATCATAGGAGTGAACTCGTCCCAGTTTAAATGGCCCAACGAGTTCACATCTCATGGCAAGGAGTCCAACTAAATCCAAATGGTAATATTCCGAATCACAAACACAACATGGCCCATCCATATTTAGAAGCCTTTGGCCCAATCATTATAGGATGCGTTCTTGTCCCAGTTTAAATGGCCCAACAAGCCCACAACCCATGACAAATGGTCCAAATGGATCCAAACGACGATGTTCCCAAACACAAGCATAAAAAAAGGTAATACAAACATAAAATAATAATTTCTATAGAGTGGCTCATCGACATTTCAGAAGCTTTTGGACAAATTGTCATAGGATACGAACTCGTCCCAGTTTAAATGGCCCAACAAGCTCGCATTTCTGACAAAAGTCCAACTGCATCCAAATGAGGATGGTGCACAAGCACAAGGAAATAGTTGCTATAGGCCATACAATTCTGGTCTACGTGTGGGTTTGCGGGAGTGTAGACAAAGACTCTCGCTGGTGAAGGATTACCCACAACTAGGTCTCCCCACTCAAGGGTTCGAGCGACCAAGTGAGCGCACCTTTTTTATACCTTACAGTACGTGCCAACGAGTTATGGTGTGTGACTAACTGTCAAATGGATTTCTTGTTGCAGATTCCCTAGAGGGAGGGTGGAGCGAGGCTCTCTTAAGTACCCAAGCCTCTTAGGCTTTTATCGCTTGGTGACAGGAATAAGCAACAACTCCTCCAGATTAGGTTCTCACAATAGGCTACAAGTAGATGATTATCTAGGTGTCTTCACAGCTTTTCCTTCTAGAAAGGTAGTGAGTGAAGGAAGACACCAAACCATTACCCAGCCTAAACAATATGCCTTTGATTAAACCACTTTTAACTCATAATAGACACAGTTAATTAAAGCACAAATCATAATATTACAAGACATTATTTTGGGGCCGATTCTCTATCCCCAGTGGAGTCGCCAGACTGTGGGACACAGAAACTGGGTGACGCATGCTGTTCTAGGCTCGCGGCCTAGTCGGGAGTACAGAGTAGCCACACGGGGGACTAAACCGGAGAATGATGGAGTCGCCACCCGGTGTGAACCGGGAAAATGAGATTTAAGGCCGCACTTACCCCTCGCAAGGGAAGACCGCAAACCGTTGGGTTCGGAATGGTCCCTTACTTATGTCACTTGTAATGAAAGGATTTGTGCAATAATTTAATCAAGCCTACCAACATATATTTCCAATGGTATTTTATTTTTAAGTTCACATGCATGAAAGTAATCATCATAACAGCAAACATGCAATAGCACACGTCAATCTCATGAACATGCTTCGATCATATAATGCGGAAAACAAAGAACAACCTAAACATAATGCAAATTCCAAACGCAAAGTAAATGACTAATCATGCTTGAAAATGAACAATTAAATAGGCTAAATCATGCTTGAATACCATCTTATGAACGCATCAAACAGATAAACGCAGGGATATAAATAATATGATTGATTACATGATATAAGAGAAATCCCCTAAGAAACGATTATGCATGTCGTGTGATGAAATTGACTCAGTTCAGTGTATTCACGTTCGTGTAGCGTTCGTAAACGCGTTCGAACGGTAAACAGAAGGTTCGCGTTCGTATAGCATTTGACGACGCGTTCGAACAGGACCGGACCTGATGAAACAAATGCATGTGCATTCGAGTAGCGTTTGTAAAACGCGTTCGAACGGGAAACAGAAGGTTCGCGTTCATATGGCGTTCAATAACGCGTTCGAACGGAGCCGGACCTGATGAAACTAATGCATATGCATTCGAATAGCGTTTGTAAAACGCGTTCGAATAGGAAACAGAAGGTTCGCGTTCGTATAAAGTTCAAGAACGCGTTCGGAACCAGACCTGATGCAACAAAACACATACTTATACACAAATGCAATGTAGGACTTCACATACCCGATTGAACTCATTCTCATTCAACCGAATATACATCAACCGGCGCGGCAAAGCATCGTGGTAAAGGATTTTAACCCCTCAAAATAGGGGACCTTTAATCCAACTTGCTAAGCCCATGTGCTCAATCACATCATGCATGTAAACAAATAATATGCGGAAGTCAAGTAACGAATGATAACAAATCAAAACAACATAAAGAGAAATATGCGCCGTTTACTCAAGTGGTACGTGGAGTTGTAACCCGAGTACAGATCATACTACCGTCCATTGTGGTATATAGGATGAAATTTATGTCTGGGTTTCCATCCTATATACCACAAGAGGCGACACATTTTCCATTTTATTCAAAGCCACAACATGTATTCACAAACGACTCTCATGCGAATAAAATAATAAAAAAACGAATGGAAATAAATTGAAAAAGTACCCTCAGGTCTAACCTTTTAATTCACCTCTCGGATGTACGGTACACGATCGTCGGAAGGGGGGATGCTCTGCAACTCTTCCGGTTCACAGGTTCACGCCTTTCCTCGCTGTTCCACTGCTCAAGCAACTGTTTTGACTCTGATTCACTATTGTTTTACTGTTATACTTCTGATGTATCTTGGTCACTGCGTCTGTTGTATTTGGCTACTATTCTTGGTGTATTTGGGGACTGTTTTGGGTGTGATTTGGGCTGCTGTTATGGTGTGGTTTGGGGACTGTTTTGGTGAGGTAAATGAGCTGTTTCGATGAGGTAAAGGGGGGCTATTCGGGATGTGTTTTGGGCAAGGCAATGGAGGTTTTTTTGTATTTTACCGCGAATCAATTATGTGTGAAGAAAGGAATGACTTGGTTAGTGGTTGTTTATATAGAGAAGGGCTAGGGTTTCCTCTTGTCTCACAAGGAAAAGATATTTGGTATTAAAAAGAGATATGATTTAGTGTTAGACAATGAAAGCAAGGGATTTGATTTGGTGTTGGATAAGGAAATCAATGGATTGAGAGGGGACAAATCTTGGTTAATTAGGAAGGTTGAATATTTGAATTGGTTATGAGTGATTTAATTAGGCATAATAATTTTTTAGTTTCGTATATAAAATTTGTTGATTGATTTTAATTTGGTATATGATTTTTAGATTTGTTTTAATTTCACCATGTGTTAAATATGTGTTTTATTAATTGGGATGTGTCTTATGGGCTTTGGTGGGCTAATTGGGCTTGGGTGTGAGGCTAGCAGCAAAACCAGAAATACTGACACCGTTTGAACGCCTCTTCGAATGACACACGAATGCCCGCAATCTGTTTGACGTTCGAACGAACAATGAACGCAGAACGAACAGAAACAGTGAACTTGTGAAATGAACCTTATGACATACTTATTCTGAATTTCCCCTTCCGACGTTCGTTTCCCGCGACTTCCGTGACTTAAAAGGTAGTGCCTCCAAATGAGACTCATCATAGGGACTTATATGCAAAAATGCAGTGCCTACACCTTGGCTTTGGCACAACAAACTTAATGATCCCAGTTAAGCGGAACCCATTGACTATGGAAAGCTTCATAATCAATTTCGATGGACAATAAGTGATCTTGACTTTGGCCAACAAAGCACAACTTGGACAAGACACCGATATGGAACAAGGCTTTCATGATTCAAACACATCCACGACGGAAAAAGGTCTTGACTTTGGCCAACAAACCAGTGCCAGTCTTGGATCTTGATTAAGAATCACTCAATGGAAGGAAAAACGTTTAATATGTAGTGAGGGTTTTTTTCGCGTAATTGGCAACCAATTAATTATCTTTGTTAAGGTCTCATCAACATACACCCTTAAACATGCATTCTAAATACATAATAAGACGCGTAAATAAATAAATAATAATGATATGCAGATGGATACTTAACACATTGTTCCTAGAACAAATCTCTCCCTTTCCTCTCTCCCGCTAGCACAAGTATTACTTCTACCCGATTACATAACACTTCTAAAGAAACCTCATTTACATTGAGGGGAATAGGTGAGAAGAGAAATACAGAGGGTCAAGATGTAATAGGCTGGACACGCAGGTCCAATTAATAAATTCTAAATTTATTACAACAATTTCCAAAATTTCCCTCACCCATCTAATATCCATCCGATATACATTATTCATACATCGCAACCATGTATTCACACAAGCATGTTATCAATCAATCTAATCCAATTAATTAATCTGATAATTAATGACCATTTAATGTTCAAACAACGATTTGAGTCCAACTCGTTTTAAGAATAAGTACTCAAAGTACGAATTCTTGAATTATATTAAACTACAACATTAAATACAATTTAATTTGTATTTAATTCCAAATTAAATATTACACTTTTTAATATACCTTTACGACTTAGATTCTAAATCTAATCATTACGGGTCTCAAAGCCCAATTAACATCCAATGTAAATTTAATTTAAAGTCCAATGGGCTTTCAATTAATTTCATAAGGCATGGACATTTGGTCAATATGGGTCAAACCCAAATACCAAAGCCCATTTAAGGAATCACCCTTATTTGCCAAGAAACCAATTTAGGCCCATTAGGCCCAATTAAAATTAAAGGTCCATTAAGTCATAATTGGACTTTATGGATATGGTTTTGGGCCCAATTGGATCCAACCAATTAGCCTAAACCAAACTTGGCCCAACCAAGCCCATTAAGCCCAATTATAACTTTACAAGCCCGATTTCCAAATTAAGCCCAATTAATTTAATTTTAAAAATTCCAAATTTTTTAATTAAATTAACCAAAATGTATGCCATAATTAATTGACCAAATTAAAATTTCCAAAATATTAATTCACTCAATTAATTATGCTTATTATCATCAACATATGTCCAATACATTTGAATCAAAAATCAATCATTTTACATGCTATCACATTCACGGCATTTTGGGGATTATTTGTCCAATTCAAAATTCAATCCAATTAAATCTCAAATCAACATTACCCAAGTGATTTCAACTCATCAAATGATCAAAATCAAAAAATACCATGACTTTAGGGCATTGTTCATATTCGGCCAAGCCAACATATTTGGGGAAAAATCGATCCAATCAATATTTCATGAAATTGATCATATACAACTTTAATTTAACATCATTCAAACATACTCAATCAATCAATTTTATCAAATCTTGCTCAAATTGATTTTGCCCAATTTTACCCTAAATTCATTTCATGCTCAAAATAGCACTGATACCATTGTTAGGTTTCTAATTAGTCCCAAGGATCAATTCAAGCAATGAAACATGTGCGAATACAACAATAAAGAATGGTAGAATCATACTTACATTGATCAGATTTAGCGATGCGAGGAACAACAAAAATTTCTCCAAGCTCCCTTGAAGCTCTCGACTTTGGCCACTTTTGTGCTCCTCCATATTCGGTCAACCTCCATTGATGGGTCTCCATGCTCCAAGCTTTGTGTGGTGATTCCATGCCCACGGGTGGGTTTCCCTATCACCTTCGCAAGACCCTTAAAGCGAGCTAGCACCTCGGAAATTTTGCCGCAAAATTCCCTTATCACTTCATCCTAGTTCTCGGCAAAAGCATAAAAAAAGAAGAAGAAGATGGCCCCTTGGGCGTGAGAGAGAGAAGAAAAGAGAGAAAGAATTGTGTTAAGTGTATTGTGTTTTTAGATTTCAAAAAACTAATACACAAATCTACTTTCCAAAAGTCAAAGGCAAAAAAAAAAAACAATTAATGCCTTCCAACTACCACTATCAATCAATAGTGACATGTTGTCACATCACTCAAAGTGACTAGACATCACATCAATCGATTGACTAGTGATTTGACGCTTGATGTGACTTGTGGGCCGCACTTGAATTCGAAATGCGAGTGCGCCCGCAAACACTCCCGGGCTCGGGTTCGCTAATTCCAAATTAACGAATTTTCCCTTGCGACGTAATTAAATCAAATTTAATTGAATAACTTTGCCTAGTAAAATTACTATTCACATCGCTTGCAAATTAATTCTAAATTAACTCGTATGCCCGAATTAAAATCTAATTTTAATTCCGCGTCGAAATCCAATTTGGTATAATATATCGAATATATTATTTTATCGATTAATTCCAAATTAATCGTTCTCTCTCTTTAAAGTAATATTTTATCACAGATAAAATATCTCTGTAATTAATCCCAGATTAATTTTCTCTCTCTTATAATTAATCCTAGATTAATAAAGTGCGAGTCATACGTCATCGGTGAATCTTCGGGAAGCGACCCATGAGATCCTCTGATATGTTGGAAGTAAATCCGGTCGTCGGACTATCCGAACACGTACGTACCTAGTACTACGTTTTTACCGATTTACAAGATATGTTTGGCTTCTAGCAAAGCACCGTGCCTACCCAATTCTCCAAAAATATTCTTCCTGTAATATGTGATCTATATCAGGCGTAGTATACGTAGTATTGCGTATTTCGATCCAGTATCGGATGTCACGTGCTAGGCCTGGGGCTAGAATTGTGTCTGCCCCGTACGAAGCACATATCGGATCTCTGGTAACTAGTCTATATTATCGGATAATCATGACCTAGTCATATTATCCCGATGACTGCAGTACATAAGAGCACCAGTTCCATATCCTACGTGATCATCATCTCCATTATGACTGGAGTGATACTTCCGTCTTGACATCACACCCAATACACTACGATTCTCAATATACCCAGATGAGGCGTACACAGAACCTGTTAAAGCCCTGGACGGCCAAATCCAAAGTATATTGATTGTCGCAAGTATTAGCGGTGCAAGTCTCAGGTTAAGACCAAATACACCTACCCTGATTCGGACTTCCATAGACACATAGTCATACTACCAATGGAATTCCGATGGGTCTATCCAGAGCGAAGCTGTTTCCGTACCATCGGTAAACACAACCTCCTATTACACTTGCATGAGTATCATATACCCAAATATATGAGAACTATGTGTAGGCATTGTATTTTTGCATATCAGCCCGATGATGGGTCTCGTATAGAGACACTATCTCTTTAGTTGTGAAAGTCGCGCGAAACGGACGTTGGAAGGGTAAAATTGGAAAATGGAATTTTTGTTGGATTTAATCCAGTTGTTTAGATTCGGTTGCTTGTTGGATCTCTGTTTCAAAGCTTATCCTCGGCCCAAAACCCCATAAACCACTTACCAAACCATAAACCAAACCTAAACACACCAAGCCCTATCCAAAATAATTAAAACATTTAAAATGCATGTCAAAAATTAAACTAAAACCAATTAAATTAAACTTAAATTAAATTAAATCACATTCCTAAACTAAATAAATCCAATTAAATTAAATTAAAACACATGTCACAAATTAAATTAAAACCAATTAAATTAAACTTAAATTAAATTAAATCTCATTCCTAAATTAAATAAATCAAATTAAATCACCTTCCTAATTAAAACAAATCCATTTCCTAAACTAAAACAAATAACATTCCTAATTAAAATAAATTACATTCATAATTTAATTAAATCACCTACCAATTTAAATAAATCATATCCTTAATTAAAAAGAATAAATCAAATCAATTCCCATAATTAAAGATTTTCTCTATCACATAATAATTAAAAATATCTCCCAATTAATACACAAATTATATTCCTTCTCCAACAAGGTAAACCCCCTCCATTGGCCTATAAAAAGGACCCTTAGCCCACACATTCAACCCTGGCTCACTCTCACGCAAAAACTATTGAAAACAGTCCCGAGTATCATCCAAACAATACCCTAACCTCCCTAAAACTCTCTCGGCCCTCAATCCTTCATCACTCAAACTGTTCCCATCTTTCATGAAAATAAACCACCAATATATAGCCAATTCACGCCTGTCCCACTAACACACCTTGCCGCTTCAACCACAAGCCACGCATCTGCCCCACATTCACGTCCCCACCGCTTCAACCACAAGCCACGCATCTGCCCCACGTTCACAAACAGCCCACTAGCCACATTAAATAGCCAAACAGACGCCACCTGCCCTTCGCTCAAGCCCCACGCACCTTCGCCAATTCAACTCACGTAAACAAGAAGCCTGCCTCACGCCAATAGCCAACACACGCCACCTGCCCTTCGCTCAAACCCTCACGCATAGTCAATCCACAAACGAAGCCACCAGCCCCTTGCCAATCACGCCACACAGCTTTCATAAGCCAACACGTCCCCACTGCCTCTAAACAATCCAACACGTCCCCACTGCCCCTAATTTTCTCAACGCCACTCACCCTCAAAATTTCCGAGACATAGCCCTCGCACTGCCAGCAAATTGCCGCATAAACAGTCCCCAAAATACCGCAAAACAGTCCCGAAAACTGCCCCAAAACACCACTGAAAACTACCACAAAAATACCCCAAAATAGTCCCCGAATTAACTCAAAACAGTGACCGGAAAATACACCAGAAACAGCAACGAAACGGAGTGAAAACAGCGGCCCAAACAGCGAAACAGCGAGGAAAAACATTGAATTAGTGAACCAGAAAAGTTGCGGAATATCAACCATTCCGACGGTCGTGTAACGCGCTTTCGAGAGACGACAAAAGAGGTTAGACCTGAGGGCACCCTTTTATTTATTATCTTTCATTTATTTTGTTTATTTTAAAAATATTATCGCATGAGAGTCGTTTGAGGCATGATGTGATTGTTGGATGAGCAGAATATGCGTTCCCTTTTGTGGTTTATAGGATGGAAACCCGGACTTAAATTCTGTAGCCGAATCTGAATCGACGGTAGTGCAGTTTGTACTCGGGATACAACGCCACGTACCACTTAAGAGACGCGTATTTCGTCTCATCCAAACTTGTATTTGAGCATGTTATAGTTTGTAGGTTATTTATTTATTATTAAAGCATGATTTAGTTTAGTTTGTTATTTATTTTCAAAGCATGATTATGTTATTTTATGCATGGTATTTTGTTCAGTTTATGATTATGTTTAAATAGTTATTTTTTTATTTTGGTTTAATGGCTCAATATGCTCATTGTGTGATATTGTGTGTTCACCGTTTAAAGACTTATTTTCGAGCATGCAAACTTAGATTAGGAGTTATTTTGATGAATGCATATTAGACGTAGACTACCCTTGAGCATGAATGTTGAATAGATTCGGTTAGTTTATTGCACAAATCATATCATCACAAGTGACATAAGTAAGGGACCATTCTGAACCCAACGGTTTGAGGTATTCCCTTGCGAGGGGTGAGTGCGGCCTTAAATCTTTGTCCCGGTTCACACCGGGTGGCGAATCCATGTTATTTCGTACTCCCAACTAGGCCGCGAGCCTAGAACAGCGTCGTCAAGTTCTGTGTCCTACGGTCTGGCGACTCCACTGGGGATCTAGAGAATTGGCCTCGAAATCATGTCTTGTGATGTGTATGATTTGTGCTTTAGTTGACCATTTCTATAGCGGGTTGAGGGGGTTTTAACCAAAGGCACTATTAAAGCTAGGTGATGATTTGGTGCTTTCCTTCATTCACTACCCTTCGAGAAAATGCTGTGAAGGCACCTAGATAATCATCTACTTGTAGCCTAGTGTGATGGACTAATTTGGAGGACTCGTTGTTTATTCCTGTCACCAAGCGATAAGAGCCTAAGAGGCTTGGGTACTTAAGAGAGCCTCGCTCCACCCTCCCTCTGGGGAATCTACAACGGGAAATCCATTTGACAGTCAGTCATTCACTATAACTCGCTAGCACGTACCTTAGTGTATAAAAAGGGTGCGCTCACTTGGTCGATTGAACCCTTGAGTGGGGATTCCTAGTTGTAGGCAATCCTTCGTCGACGGGAGCCTTTGTCTACACCCCTATAAACCCACATATGAACCGTAGTTGTATATCCTATAGAAGTTTCCCCTTTATGCTTTTGATAACCACTTGCATCTCATGCATCTCATGCATACACGCATCATGTTAACCCTCTGTGTCTTAAAAGCCATCATAGATATTCGTTGGGTTAGAAAAAAAAGGGGCTTGTCAAGAAGAGTTTAGCAAAATATGGATATCGGGGAAAAGGAAATCGAGAAACAGAAAACCTTACGGCAATGATAGAAAGACCATTGGGGGGCCTTCAAAAAAAAGAAAAAAAAATTTGTTTTTTTAGTCCTAATAGTTAGGCATAAGTCCGATGATGAAATTGATTGCTTTAGGGTGAAACCTTAGAAACGATAAACCCTTGACGTGCTTTTACCTGATAATTTGAGTAATTGATCTATGTTAGACTCGTAAGCACTTGATTATGGTTCTTAGTAGTGAAAACTTGAGTAGTTCGCAAAGTGACTAGTTGAAGAAATTGTAGGTCGGTGAATGACCATTTGCTTAGATGTCTATCTTGATTTGCTTATGTTATGATGTGTGGTATGGTTGAAAATGAAAGAAAAGTATCTAAAGAAAAAAAAATTGAACCACATATAACCGATAAGCGTGAAGCTACCCATGGGCGAGTATTAGGACCACCATGAGGAGAAATGCTACCTTAAAGGGTAGGTGTGTTGAAAAAAAAAAGAGAAAAAAGAAGTTCAAAATGAAAAGAAAAAAGAGACAGACAAAAGAGAAATAAAACCATATCACATTGAGCATGGAAAAGCAACTGCAGGCATAATTGAGACATCTAGGTTGGTTTGACCCATCGATCCCGATTTTTGAAACGAAATCATTGAGTTGGCTTACTTGGGGATCAAGCTGTAAAAGAACCTTTGCACACACACACTTTGAGTCTGGCTTAGATCATTTATCCAAAGACTTGGATTTGAGTTACATTGGGTGTTTTGAAGGTTCTCTAGTTTCATTACTAGGCATTCTTTGAGGACAATGATATGTATAACTATTGAGACTATTTCGTAGCATAGTATGATGATACAGAAGGCCCCACCATGTGGTTCATCTTGACCAAGTGCAAATAGTGGAGAGCAGAAAGCTAAACCAAGACTGGGGGTGACCAGTCTACCACATCGCGAATCAAGGACATAACAAAATATTGAGTCATGAGACCAGAAAGAAGACTGAGCAATCACCTGGAGAACTGGCGGAAGACCTAACCCAACGGAATAGGAAATTCATTCATGCATGCATGCATACACGTAGCATATTTTGCATTCTTTTTTGTGTTTGTTTTGTTTTGTATTCACAGGTTTCAAAGAAGAAAAAGGAGAAAGCGGCAAATGCAAGCCAACCTGAAACAACAACATAGCACCATCAGTTTCGGGAATAAATCCCAGGGTCGAGGCCCACATCGTCAAAGTTTTGGAAATCCGAGAATGAATCCCAGGGTCGAGGCCCACATCGTCAGAGTTTTGGAGTGAATCCATGAAGGAATCCAAGGGTTGAGGCCCATATCAATTTCAGTTCTGGGATGAGTCCCAGGGTCGAGACCCACATCAGCATAAGTTTTGGGGATGAGTCCCAGGGTTGAAGCCCGCATCATCAGTATCAGTTTTGGGGATGAGTCCCAGGGTCGAGGCCCACGTTAGTATCAGTTTTGGGGATGAGTCCCAGGGCCGAGGCCCACATCAGCATCAGTTTTGGGGATGAGTCCCAGGGTCGAGGCCCACATCAATATCAATCTGGGGCGAGGCCCACATCAGTATCAGTCTCGGGTTGAGGCCCACATCAGTATCAGTTTGGGGGCGAGGCCTACATCAGCATCAGTTCAGGGTTGAGGCCCACACATCATCAGTGTCAGTTTTAGGGATGCGTCCCAGGGTCAAGGCCCACATCAGTATCAGTTTGGGGGTGAGGCCCACATCAGCATCATTTCAGGGTTAAGGCCCACACATCATCAGTGTCATTTTTAGGGATGCGTCCCAAGGTCGAGGCCCACAACAGTATCAGTTTGAGGATAGAGCAGGGGTCGAGGCCCACATTAGTATCAGCTTGGGGATGAGTCCCAGGGTTAAGGCCCACATCAGTATCAGTTTTAGGGATGGGTCCCAGGATCGAGGCCCACGTTAGTATCAGTTTTGGGGATGAGTCCCAGGGTCGAGGCCCACATTAATATCAGCTTGGGGATGAGTCCTAGGGTTGAGGCCCACATCAGTATCAGATTTGGGGATGAGTCCCCGGGTCGAGGCCCACGTTGGTATAAGTTTTGGGGATGAGTCCCAAGGTCGAGGCCCATATCAACATTAGTATCAGCTTGGGGGCGAAGCCCACATCAGTGTCAGTTTGGGGCGAGGCCCACATCAGTGTTAATCTGGGGCGAGGCCCACATCAGTTTGGGGGCGAAGCCCACGTCAGCATCAGTTTGTGGCGAAGCCCACATTAGTGTTAGTTTAGGGCAAGGCCCGTATCAGTTTAGGGCGATGACCACATAAGTATCAGTTTGGGGCGAAGCCCATATCAGTTTGGGGCGAGGCCCACATCAGTACCAGTCTGGGGGCGAGGCCCATATCAATATCAGTTTGGGGTCGAGGCCCACATCAGCATCAGTCTGGGGGCGAGGCCCACATCAGAATCAGTTTTGAGGGCGAGGCCCACATCAGTACCATTTTAGGGTCGAAGACCCACTACATCATCAGTTCAAGGGTGAGGTCCCTATTGTCAGCGGTGTTGGGTCGAGGTGCCCAAGGTCAAGGTGCCCCCGTTGTCGGTTGTAGTTCCGGGTCGAGGTGCCCACTACATCACCAGTTCGAGGGTGAGGTCCCTATTGTCAGCGGTGTTGGGTCGAGGTGCCCTGGGTCGAGGTGTCCCCTGTTGTCGGTTGTAGTTCCGGGTCGAGGTGCCCAGGGTCGAGGTGCCCACTACATCTTCAGTTCGAGGGCGAGGTCCCTATTGTCAGCAGTGTTGGGTCGAGGTTCCCAGGGTTGAGGTGCCCCCGTTGTCGGTTGCAGTTCCGGGTCGAGGTGCCCACTACATCATCAGTTCGAGGGCGAGGTCCCTATTGTCAGCGGTGTTGGGTCGAGGTCCCCAGGGTCGAGGTGCCCCCATTGTCGGCTGTAGTTCCGGGTGAGGTGCCCAGGGTCGAGGTGCCACTACATCATCAGTTCGAGGGCGGGGTCCCTATTGTCAGCGGTGTTGGGTCGAGGTGCCCCCGTTGTCGGTTGTAGTTCCGGGTCGAGGTGCCCACTACATCATCAGTTCGAGGGCGAGGTCCCTATTGTCAGCGGTGTTGGGTCGAGGTGCTCAGGGTCGAGGTACCCCCGTTGTCGGTTGTAGTTCCGGGTCGAGGTGCCCACTACATCATCAGTTCGAAGGCGAGGTCCCTATTGTCAGCGGTGTTAGGTCGAGGTGCCCCTGTTTTCGGTTGTAGTTCCGAGTTGAGGTACCCAGGGTCGAGGTGCCCACTACATCATCAGTTCGAGGGCGAGGTCCCTATTGACAGCGGTGTTGGGTCGAGGTGCCCCCGTTGTCGGTTGCAATTCTGGGATGCATCCCAGGGTCGATGGCCCACTGCATCATCATCACAGTTCACATTCGGTGGTTCATGAACAAAGCCCAGAGGTCGAGGCGCCTCGCCACTATATCAACTACATCATCAAATTAGTTCGAAGTAGCAGGCAAGTCAGGTGGCAGGTGGCGAGCCAGGTAAGTAAAAATGCATTGCACGTACTTTGATACAATTGTCATTGTCACACACTGCACAATCCCA
>SKCR01009124.1:0-89264 GCA_019454045.1 Zanthoxylum bungeanum
ATTATCTTCGAATACACAAGAACCGCGCGTAAGTCGGAGAGAGTCAGAAAACAACCTGGGGTATGTGTTTCTGATCTCAACTCATAAAGATGTCAATCTTTTGAGGTATACCAACTGGCTACGTATGAGGAAGTGATACAAGGTATCGACTCCCTAATTATGGCAAAGTGCCATGATATCCGAAATGGATTCCATGTATATCAACATGTTAGACACTAGTTGATGTACCGCAAGGCATTGTGCCTACTAGTACTTTATAAGTCTTCAAGGAATACATACATGGAAGGCAACATACCAACGTGTAAAGCTAGGGTTTTCGGAAAGGTATCGTTATCAACATTGTGTTGATTACGATTGAACCTTTTACTTGTTGCCACAGTAAATCCATTTGGATAATGCTTGCTAACACTGCATGTTTCATTTATGAAATATGACAACTGAACGGGAAAATCGCTTTCCTGAAAAAGAAACTTTTTGGAGGATGTTTAAAACATCCTGACGGTTTTGTCGTACCAAAACTAGCAACAAGTTTGCAGGCTATTCGATCCATGTTTGGATTGAAGCAAGCATAGGTTCTTGGAATTATCATTTTGATGTAATCATAATGGAGTATGATTTAATTCAAAACGAAATGATTCTTGTGTATATAAAGGGTTAGTGGGAGCGAACTGACAATGGCTGTCCTATAAAATAATAATAATACTCATTTCTTGGAAATTGATATTCCTAATAATAATCGGTGAAAACTTAGATTTCATGAAAACTCTCCGAGAAATCGTACATTGAAAAATGTACGCGACCTAGTGTCTCATACGCTTTGTGCATATGGATTCACAAACAGGCCAATCCAAGTGATAGTCACTGGATTGATGTTAAGAACTTCCGTTGGTATCTTAGAGAACTAAGGATGTTGTCTTAATCTGTGGAGAAGGAGAACTTGAAGTGACTGGGATCACTACTGCAAGTTTACTAAACCGATATAACGACTATAAGTCGCAAACGGTACTACAAAGTTTGAATAACGGAATAGTGAGCTGGAAATCTTCCAAGCAAGATACTGTTACCGAATAAACAACAAATGCTGGTAATTTTGCACAGCGGAGGCGGCAATAGAAGCCATTTGGGTCAATAACAAATCTAATTAGATTTGATATAATTCTGTTAACAGCTGAGCTAGGCGTCAGCACAGGCTAAAGAATTAATGGTCTCATCAACGATCCAGATAAATACTTCGATATTCATCTGATTTGTTCGGATCATACATCGTGGTGATGTGATGATCGAATAAATCGCATCAGATGATAATCATACAAATCCACTGATGAAAGCCCTTTCTCAGCAGTTTGAGCCAACCGTACATAGTTCGGGTGTCAAGCACTCGAGTGACTGGCTATAGGCCAAGTGGGAGATTGTTGGACAATTATGACCCATAGCGTCACTATTTGTACAGATCACAGTGTTGTTGTACAAATTAACTATGTGACAAAGGAGATTGCACTCTTATCATTTGTGATTAGATCACCTAGATGTATAAATGATAGAAGGTCCCTATGATTTGTTCATGGACGGAGAATGATATGAGACAGTATCAGTCCACGATGGATAAATCATTAAATATCCCTAGTCAGAGTATTATCGAGATTGGACATCGATAAATACGTAAAAGACTGGTATTACACTTGTGCGCGTTGTGAGGGCACAACGACATAGTTCTCATATATTTGGGTATAAGATACTCATGCAAGTGTAATAGGAGGTTGTGTTTTACCGATGGTACGGGAAATAGCTTCGCTCGGGATAGACCCCCTCGGAATTCCATTGGTAGTATGACTATATGTCTATGGAAGTCCGAAATCAGGGTAGGTGTATTTGGTCTTAACCTAAGACTTGCACCGTTAATACTTGCGACAATCAATATACTTTGGTTGCGGTCGTCCAGGGCTTTAACAGGTTCTTGTACGCCAATGCTGGGTATATTGAGAATCGTAGTGTGTTGGGTGTGATGTCAAGACGGAAGTGTCACTCCAATCATATGGAGATGATGGTCACGTAGGATATGGTACTAGTACTCTTAAGTACTGCAGTCATCGGGATAAAATGACAAGGTCATGTTTATCCAATTATAGAGACTAGTTACCAGAAATCCGACATGTACTTCTTCGTACGGGGCAGACACAATTCCAGCCCCAGACCTAGCACGTGATCATCCGATACTGGACAGAAATACGTAATACATGTATGCTACGCCTGATATAGATCATTTATTCCTGTAAGAATATTTCTGGAGAATTTGGGTCGCTTCCCGAAGATTCACCGATGACGTATGACTCGCACTCTAAATTAATATGGGATTAATTAGAAGAGAGAGAAAATTAATCTGGGATTAATTGCGGAGATATTTTATCTGGGATAAAATATCATTAAAAGAGAGATAACAGTTAATTTGGAATTAATCGAGAAATTAATATATTTGATATATTAAACAAAATTGGATTTTGACACGGAATTAAAATTAGATTTTAATTCGGGCGAACGAGTTAATTTAGAATTAATTCGTTAGCGACGTGAATAGTGATTTCGCTAGGCGTAATCATTTACTTACGAAGCAAAGGAAATTTGTTAATTTGGAATTAGCGAACCCGAGCCCGAGATTATTTGCGATCGCATTCGCATTTCGAACTTGAGTGCGGTACGCAAGTCAAATCAAGCGTCAAATCGCTAGTCGCATCTAGCGTCACATCATTCGTCAATCAAGTGATGGATGTCTTTCACTTTGAGTGATTGACGCAAGTCACTATTCATGATTGATGGAAGTGATGTGAGTGGTTGGAGCCATTAAGGCTTGACTTTTTGAAAGCCAAATTCATTCCAAATGAATTTGAAATTCACAGTTGAGTATTTAATACACAAATTTGGAACCACCAAACACAACTCTCTCTTTCTCTCATCTCTCTCTCTCACACGCCCAAGGAGGCAAAATACTTACTGGTTTTTGTCAAGAAACCGTGAGATGGGAAGCATGAATGTGTGATTTTTGTGGCAAAAATCATAAGAGCTAGCACTCCGAGAGACATGCGAAGGTGATAGGGAAGTCCACCCATGAGCCGGGAACCATTCGACGAAGCTTGGAGCTTGACGAAGGACCACCATGGATGCCAAAACAGTGAGCTTGGAGCAGTCCACTGCCGTGAGCTGCAGTGAGCAAATTTTGAGTTTTGTTCGTTGCCGCGTCGCTCAACCGATCGATGTGAGTATTCCGCAATTTCCTTGATTTGTATTCGCACTTATTTCATGCTTGTTTATGATCTTGGGACCTTAATAGAAACCAACATCAATATTAAGTCCTTATGGGTTTGATCTTTACTAAAATTACTTGTGTGATACATGTACTTATATGCAATCCAAAATCATTATTCGATACCAAAGGAAATTTACATTTATAAATACTTTTGATATTGATTAAGAGGGATAAGAAGCATGGAATAATTTAGGAAAATTGATCATCACATGAGGCATAATTGGGATTAAGATAGAGGGATTTGTGACGGTGAGGTTGTAGATGCTGGTTTTCGACCGAGGTCCACAATCGAGAATTTGTTGGTTGGGGGCACTAGCGATCCTGCAAAACAAGAAGTAGAGTGAGTGTGAAGAGTCTACCCATCGGTGTGGTGGATTCTGTAGGCACTCCGACACCCAAGTTAGTGGTGGAAATGAGCTGTAAATGCCGTAAAAAGATGAGCATGGTTAGAGGTTACCTTGATCACCATGAGCTATCGTGAGGGCGGTAGGTAAGGGGCTTTTGAGAGCTCTGGAGAGGATATTATTAAGATGTGAATACTAGAGAGAATATATGTAAGCTGAGAGAGTTGTGATGCTTGAGTCCGCTTCTCTTCTGGATTATGGTTCCTTTTATAGGCTATCAAAGATTGGACTCATAAATGTATTAATTGATATACGTTTTGGGTGCTTGTAACGATTCAACCATTTATTTCACGTAGGATGCGTTTCTCTTTGGTTGGGCAGCTGGCAAATCAAAAGATTGATCTTTCTTTAAATAAGGGCCTGATAAGGTGATTGGGCCAAGATTTGGCCTAAGTCTTGTTCGGTTCCTGCTTGGTTGAGGTTTTGGGCTGTATCTGACTTAGGGCCTGAAGTAAAATATCGGAAATGCCCTTAGCCTAATTTTAGCCCGTACAGTTTGTCCCCTACTCTCTAAGTCAAGAAGTTCTTGGCTTGGAGAGTATTTCGGCGAGTATGTCGGCGAGTATGTCGTCTAGGGTCGGTATAGTCGTATCTGAATATTGATGTCGTTTGGACCTGTCGAAAGTCATACCATGTTTTTGAGCCAACCAATCATCAGTGATGATCCTCAGTTGAGTGGACGAGGTCGTTTAAACCTGTCGAATGTCATATTATGTTAGTGGAATAAATATTTGGGGTGTTCCTCATCCGACCAGACACGATGGTGAACTGGGGAATATTCCCGTCGACCGGACAAGATGAAGATCAAGACAATCTCCAGCCTACTGATCCTGAAGAGGAACCAGGAGGAGTCTTCATGTTGTCTGGACCTGATTAATGTTAGGACAATCTCCAGCCTACTGGTCCTGAAGAGGAACCGAATGGAGTTTTCACGTTGTCCAGATGAAGGTCTGGGTCTTGAGTTGGGCTCGACATGAGCCAATGGGGAATATTCCCGTCGACTGGACCAGATGAAGGTCAAGACAATCTCCAGCCTATTGGTCCTAAAGAGGAACCAGAGGGAGTTTTCATGTAATCTGGGCCAGACGAAGGTCCGGGTCTTGAGTTGGGCTCGACATGAGCCAATGAAGAATGTTCCCGTCGGCTGGACCGGATGAAGGTCAGGACAATCTCCAGTCTACTGGTCCTAAAGAGGAACCAGTGGGAGTTTTCACGTAATTTGGACCAGACGAAGGTCCAGGTCTTGAGTTGGGCTTGATATGAGCCATTGGGGAGTGTTCCCATCGACCGGACCAGATGAAGATCAGGACAATCTCCAGCCTACTGGTCCTGAAGAGAAACTAATGGGAGTTTTCATGTAATCTGAACCATACGAAGGTCTAGGTCTTGAGTTGGGCTCGACATGAGCCAATGAGGAATGTTCCCCGTCGACTGGACCAGATGAAGGTCAGGACAATCTCAAGCCTACTGGTCCTAAAGAGGAACCAGAAGGAGTTTTCACGTAATCTGGACCAGACGAAGGTCAATGTCTTTAGTTGGGCTCGATATGAGCCAATGGGGAGTGTTCCCATCGATCGGACCAGATGAAGTTCAGGACAATCTCCAGCCTACTGGTCCTGAAAAGGAACCAGGGGGAGTTTTCATGTCGTCTGGACCAGATAAAGGTCCAGGTCTTGAGCTGTCATCTGGAGAGCATGTCGGCAAGGAAAATGGTATTTTTAATATTTGAGGAAGGCTATTCTTTTATCTTCCAAATTGTCCCCAGTCTACTAGATCTTGCAAAGCTTCTAAACCGGTCTCCACTTTATTAAACCTGATGAAGGTTCATAATTTTCTTCATTCTACTGGACTTTATGAAAGTCGAAAGGAGTCTACGAGACCTAATAACGCAACACCTTGCTATTATTCCCACACTCACCAAAGCAGCCCAAGTCCATTGCAGGATCAAAGTCCATTTATTGTTTGCAAAAATTGGCCCACGAAAGAGGCCCAAAAAGTCACGTAAAATGCCATACACTTGTATTCAAAGAAGCAAGCCATACACTTAGATGCGTTACTGGATTCATGCACGTCGGTTGGAGGATATTCACGTTACTGGATTCTCGTACGTTGGCTGGACACATGCAAGTTGGCTGGAGGCATGCACGTTACTGGAGGCATGCATGGGCTACGTGGCTTGCTTATCTTTAGGGTGCAAAGTCTTCTCTCATAGGCTGATCGAATGGGCTGGCTGGGAAAGTATGGGCATGGGCGAGTGGTCCAGCTGACAGGCGAGAGACCCCGAGCTGCTTATTCACGTAGGCATTTTTCTTCACGTGGTGTCAGTGTGCCTTTGGCGTGTGGGGCCTGGCTTGTTCCTTGCGTGGTTGTGCATTTTCATGCTACTCAACGTGTGCCTCATTATCGACTGCAACATCCCACAATAGGCTTTTAACATGTGGAGCATGTGATTGTGTGCGTGAGCTGTGTAGCATCTTCGTGGGCTTATCTTTGCATGTTTGGGTTGGCTTGTTGGTAGCTTCCTCGTGCGATTTTTCTGCAGTACGCGTGGATCTTGCAGCATGCGCATGGTGATTTGGTGAGTGGGCCATTAATTTCTTGCAGTGTGCCTGTCGATTCGGACGCGGAGATACCAACCTGCGTCATATATTCCTGGAACCATGATGACTTATTATAACCCTCTGCATGGCCACCTTTTATGTCTCTCCATGGCTTTTACGTGATCCGCAGGAAGGGGTTGTTTATTTATGCTCGCTGGGCTTTTAGTTGAATGGGCTAAGTTTTGGCTCGTTTTTGTTTCTTTTAGGCTTTCATTTTAAAGCCTTTTTTTTAAATTGTCGTTTTGGGCTTGCACATGTAAAATTTGGTCACATGTTTCCTTCTTATTTGCTTTCATGTGTATGGTATCAATTGTCTCAGGCAGCGTGCCACTATACCTTATGAAGGTACATAAGAGTCTACAGTCGATTGGACCTGATGAGGGTCCAAGAAAGCCTTCACTCCACCATACCATATGAAGGTATATGAGAGTCTACAGTTGACCGGGCCTGATCCATGAGACTATAGTCGAATGAACCGGATAAAGATCCATTAGGGAATTCACTCACTTCGTTAGACATGATAAAGGTATATGAGAGTCTCCACTCTACAAGACCTTTATGAAGGTCTGGACCTAATGAAGGTTCATGAGTACGGTCGACTGGACCTGATGAAGGTCCAACAGGGTCCCCACTCCTCATTCTACAAAGCCTGATAAAAGTCTTAAGACATTATGGTCGAATGAATTTGATGAAGGTTCACGAGGGTTTCACTCTACAAGACGCATAAGGTCTTTAAGAGGCTACAGTCTACACCCCACCTGACCTGATGGAGGTTGGTCGCTCGAACCTGATGGAGGTCGATCGAATGGACCTGATGGAGGTCCAAGAGGTTCTCCACTCCTCATTCTACAAGACCTGATAGAGGTCGACTGGACCTGATTAAGGCCTATGAAATTATTCATTCTACCATATATGATGAAGGATTTCCTACGTAGTCTGAAGCTAATGGTAATTCATATATTTCATATAGAGAATAGGTAACAATCATTTCATGTCGGCTGGAGAAGATGACAAACCTTTCATGTTCTTTGGAAGAGATGATAATCCTTCCATGTCTTAAGAAGGAGACGATAATCCTTCAATGTAGTCTGGAGAAGATGATGGTCCTTCCATTTCGTATGGAGAAGATGACAATCCTCACATGTCGTCTGAGTGATGACGATCCTTCCATACAATATGAAGTAGATGACATTCTATCAATGTCGTCTTAGTAATATGACGATCCTTTAATGTAGTTTGGAGTTGTTGGTAATCCATATATGTCTTATGGAGAATATGACTATTCTCTTATGTCTTCTGGAGGAGATGACGATCATATGTCATCTGGAGGAAATGATAATTCATCTGTGTCATCTGGAGCTTATGACATACCATTCATATCGTCTGGAGAATATGACAATCTTCATATATAGTGAGAGGTTGATGATGGTCCCTCTATGTAGTCAGGAGGAGACAATCATTTTCCTACATCGTCTGGAGAAGATGACAGTCTTTATATGTACTTCAGAGTTGATAGCAATTTATCCATGTTGTATGGAGAATATGGTTATCCTTCCACGTCATTGGGAGCTGATGATTTATAGGAAATGAATGTTCGATGTTATCTCGGTTCAACTTTCTTTATTTGTAGTCTGACTCCAGGTAGATTGGAGAGAATTGCTCATTTGAACTCCTGTATTTCCTTTCACATGGAGGAGGTGACTTATTGTGATCGGTCGGCTGGAGAAATATGATGGCTCTTTTGGTGATTAAGTGGACGGTCGCTTGTTGGTAGATTTTCAATTGCCATATTGTTGAATGCTCTTAAGAGATTGGATTAGATGATAGGATTGTTGGGGTGACCCGTAGCACCGCGCCTTTGGGAGGTCGAAGAATTATGCTCAATTACTTATGGAGATTAGTATTGGAGCTTTGCATAGCCTGATTTTCCTCTTCCAATAGCCGTAACCGTTCTTGTTGAGCGGCTAATTATGCCACCACGGGATCTGGTGTTTGTTTGTTGCTTGAAACCTTGGATAATTATGTTTGTAAAGATCGTAGACTGATGGGTCTTTGCTTGGAATGAATCGCTAAGGCCCCACGGTGGGCGCCAAATTGTAGACGCTGGTTTTTGGCTGAAGTCCACAATCGAGAATTGTTGGTTGGGGGCACTAGCAATCCTGCAAAACAAAAAGTAGAGTGAGCGTGAAGAGTCTACCCACCGGTGTGGTGGATGCCGTAGGCACTTCGACGCCTAAGTCAGTGGTAGAAATGAGCTGTAAATGCCGTAGAATGAGGAGCAAGGTCAGAGGTTACCTTGATCCATGTGAGCTATCGTGGGGGCGATAGGTAAGGGGGTTCTGAGAGCTCTGGAGAGGATATTATTAAGCTGTGAGTACTGGAGAGAATATCTGTAAGCTGAGAGAGTTGTGATGCTTGAGTCCGCTTCTATTCTGGATTATGGTTCCTTTTATAGGCTATCAAATATTGGACTCATAAATTTATTAATTGATATACGTTTTGGGTGCTTGTAACGGTTCAGCCATTTATTTCACATAGGATGCGTTTCTCTTTGGTTGGGCAGCTGGCAAATCAAGAGGTTGATCTTTCTTTAAATAAGGGCCTGATAAGGTGATTGGGCCAAGTCTTGGCCCAAGTCTTGTTTGGTTCCTCTTTGGTTGGGGTTTCGGGCTGTCTTTGACTTAAGGCCTGAAGTGAAATGTCAGAAATGTCTTTAGTTCAATTTTGGCCTGTACATAGGTCATATACCATAATATTTTGCTCTCTTAATTTCAATTTTATTGCATCGTTCTCTACATTACATTTTATTTTACTTTTCATTTTTTCAGTCTATATTCTTTCCGTTAGAAAAATCTTTTAATTATGTACAAGTTGTAGTTTAATTTAGATAGAAATTTAGAGTTATTCAATTCTTGTGGATTCGGCATTCATGCTTGCATTCGCTCTACTATCTTCCAATTCGTGCACTTACAAGTATTAAAACTTAAGCATAATTTATATATATCAAATATCGCAATATAAATCAAAAGATATAATGCTATAGACTTATGATTAAATTCACCCTATATGATCTAAAATTATTAAATATAAAAACTTATTAACGGACTTATTTGTGACTCATATTTAAGTCCGTTAATTAAGCCAAAACACGGACATGTGGCTCACTCTTCTCCTGATCCCTCCTCTACTGCTAATTCTGAAAAAGAAGATAAGCCAAAACACGCAGCAGCTTCCACCAGGCCCTCCTAAGCTTCAGGCAGCTGATTCAAAGATGAAAAATTAAGCTCAAGCAATATACAAGTTAAAAATTTAATCCTCAGATGGGTGTTTACACAATACCCATGTGGCTCACTCTTCTCCTGATCCTTCCTCTACTGCTAATTCTGAAGAAGAAGAAAAGCCAAAACACGCAGCAGCTTCCACCAGGCCCTCCTAAGCTTCCAGTACTAGGTAATTTTCTCCAACTTGGGGCGTTGCCTCATCAATCCTTTTGGCAACTCTCCAAAAAATACGGCCCAGTCATGCTCGTTAAACTCGGCCGTATACCCCTCGTTATAATCTCCTCTGCTGAGGCGGCGAGAGTTGTATTAAAGGTTCATGACCTTAACTGTTGTAGCAGGCCGCAGTTAACTGGAGCTGCCAAGTTTACTTACAACTTCTTGGATTTAGGTTTTTCACCATATAGTGAATACTGGAGAGAGATGCGAAAAATAAGTGTTCTTGAGCTTTTTAGTTTAAAGAGGGTGCAGTCATTTGGATTTATCAGGGAAGAGGAAGTCGCTTTGCTTATGAATTCAATCTCTGAATCATCATCCTTTGCAACTCCTGTTGACATTTCGGAGAAGATGTTTGCTCTAACTGGAAGTATAACTTTTAGGATGGCTTTTGGGAAGGGATTTCGGGGAAGTAATTTTGATGATCATGAATTTCAAGAAGTGGTTCATGCAGTTGAGACTTTTGTCGGAGGCTTCACAGCAGGCGAATGCGTCCCCTACGTGGGTTGGATCTTCGACAGGCTCAGTGGTTATCACGCAAAGCTCGAGAGAGTTTTCCATAGAATGGATACTCTCTTCCAAGAAATAATCGATGATCATCTTAATCCTGAGAGAACAAAACCAGAACAAGATGACTTTATCGATACGATGCTGAAAGTAGAGAGGGATCAATCTGAATCCACGAGTGAAGCTTGGTTCACAAAAAACCATATCAAAGCAATACTCTTGGTAAGTATAGCCAACAATAATTTTGTGACCACACCACATAGATGCATCATCATTCAAGCTATGAACTAATGTCTTTATCCACATGTTCGCTAACAAATATTGTGGAAACTAATTAGGTTTTTTCTCTTCTCTGTTTTCTATGCTTGCTTTCGGTGACAGAATATGTTTTTGGGTGGAGTGGACACCAGCGCAATTACTGTGATTTGGGCAATGGCAGAGCTTTCTAAGAAACCAGAATTGTTGAACAAAGCACAATCTGAAATTAGAAAATGTATTGGGAAGAAAGGAAGAGTTGTCGAAGCTGATATTGATCAACTTCAATACCTCAAGATGATAATCAAAGAAACTCTGAGATTGCACCCGCCTGCCCCATTGTTAGTTACAAGAGAAACCATGTCCCATTTCAAAGTGAACGGTTATGACATTTGTCCGAAAACCTTGATCCAAGTTAATACTTGGGCAATTGGAAGAGATCCAAACTACTGGAAGAATCCTGAAGAATTCTGCCCTGAAAG
The DNA here is from genome assembly GCA_019454045.1 of Zanthoxylum bungeanum. Lineage (NCBI taxonomy): Eukaryota > Viridiplantae > Streptophyta > Magnoliopsida > Sapindales > Rutaceae > Zanthoxylum > Zanthoxylum bungeanum. Next base: position 11,041 of record SKCR01009124.1, read on the forward strand.
GTTTGCTGATAACTCCATTGATCTTAAAGGACAACATTTTGAGTTGTTACCATTTGGATCTGGAAGAAGAAGTTGTCCAGCGATGAATATGGGATTAATAACATCGGAGATTGCACTTGCAAATCTCTTATACTGTTTTGATTGGAAATTGCCCAACGGAATGGCGAAGGAAGATTTGAATATGGAGGAGACAGCTGGTCAGAGTCTCACAGTCTCTAAAAAAGTGCCTCTTGTCCTATTGCCGGTCAGTTATCTTGCCATCAGAAAATAAAATGTGCAGAACATCTTACAGTTATTATCAGTTTAGTAGTCATATTAGTTGTTAACGTTCTAAGCTTGAGCTCAGAACAATCAATAAAATAAGCAGAAAAAATTAAGGTAGCTGGTCCATCCAAAGTATTAACACTTGGGAGTGTCCGAGTTCCTTATGGACATTCGTGTCTGTAACAAAACATTGCTTGTGATATATATCTACGTATTGCATATTTTTGTATATTGCAAGTCTCTGCTATGTCAGCTCTTGTTCTTGAGTCAATCCATCATTAGCTGCTTCTACTGAAGTGATGATTTGCATTCAGAGTTTTCCTATACAAAAAAATTTAAAACAAAGATTGATGTAATTACTTAAATTAAAACAAAATTTACTGCTCTGTCATTTTCATTATTATCAAATGAGGATGTTATATATGTGTTATCAAGCTTTCAACCAGAAGTGGGTGCATCCATTTCGGTTCATCAGGGATGAAGAAGTTATCTCACTTGTGAAGTTAGGAGTTGGGAAGGTGTTTGCTTTAACAGGAAAATATATTTTAAAGTCTTTTTTTAAGATAATCATAGTTTTAAGGAACTGATCAATGCATCTATGTGTGTTGGGGAAGCTTCATTGCAGAAGAACGTATTCTTTATGTAGGTTGGATCATTGACAGGCTTACTGGAGCATGAAGGCATTATCGATGTGATGCTACAAATTGAAATGGATGGCCTAAAGAAAGCCTCGCTATGCCAAATTACACTTGAATAGTTATATATAAATCTTGTTATCCTTGGTTTCATTTCCTATATTCTATAATTAATTTTCCCTTTTAATTTTTTTATCTACGTGAGTAATAATTTCTCATTCACCCGAAAATTTTTTGAGCATATAAATACATGATATGATTTTGAAGTACTCACGCAAAAAAAATTTAAATCACAAATGACCTCTAATTTTTATAAAGTAATATCCCCTCAAAATTATGTCATCAAATAACAATTTATCATTTTATTTTTCCAACAATAAATTTTACCGTTCAACAATATTAACGGTTAAATATATATATATATATATATATTTGAATTGTTGAAAATCATGCCGTCAAACCATCCTTTTCGATCTTAAGCAGAGGAAGTACAATTAAACTTACTAAACTTTATATAATAAAATAAACTCGATTACTTTTGACAGCTATCTAATGTTGATCCACTAAAAATATAATCATTGTTTTCCAGATCTTAATAATTTCTCTCTGCACATCCAATCTTGTACTTGAGAGTTGTTATCATCAATTCCTCCGTGATTAATTAATGGCATAGTCAAGAAACTAAATATATTATTGCATTCTCATTTATCTCTTGCTATGTGGCAATGCTTAAAATATGTGAAGACACGAGTTAAGGTGAGAAGTAAAAAGAATAGCCTAAAAAAAATAATGATACAGCAACTAATCTCTGGATTCAAAATGCAATATTGCCAATGAATTTTAGGAAGTCATCGTCACAACACTCTAAATTTTGTTGTAGAGAGTTTCCTTTTACCAAAATTTTAGTGCTCTTATCATTGTCGTCAACAGCGAAATAAAACTTGGAGACTGAAGTTTGAATAGCAAACCGCAAGTTGAATTCTACAGTTTACTGATAGTCCTGGATCTCTGCAGGTAGGTTACAAATGTGTAAGAGCTGATTTGATGGTGAAATCATTGTTAATAAATGAGAACTGTAAATTCGGTTAGGCTTATTAGAGTTCGATGCGTGCCTTTAAGATAAATATAATTAAAATATCCTTAAAAAAACCAAAGAAAGTGAAACATGTTAGAGTTGGTGTTCGTGTTGTGATTGAGGAAAACCCGAATTTTATTATTACTTGAATAGAATTTACAAGTATTATAAAACTTGTACAAAAAACCTAACACACTAACTAGTCTTTATAAGCTCTCTTACTTGGAGCTTCTTGTTGGGATGATTTGAGCTTTCAAATGATCTCTATATATATATGAAAAACATGACTCAAAAGTCAACAAAACAATAAAATCACCTAAAGATAATTTGGAAACTTGCACCACAATTTCAAAGAAGAAAATCCTCCACCGAAAGTTGTATGGGGGGTTCTTATACATGTCACATGCATGCATTGCAGCAGGAATCAACAATTCTCCCCCTCCAGCTGCAACAAAAAAATTAATTGTCATCTCGCAGCTATCCCGGCTATATCTCTGCACAGTTCTGGCTTATTGATAACCTTTGTTGACATTTTCGGGTGTCTGTGCACAACACACTTCACTATATCTCTGCACAATACTCTTTTGTCGTGTCTCTGTACATCACAGTTCTGCTGCCATGTTTCTTCACTCATTTATTCCTCAGTGGCTTTTTGCCTTGTGGGAAACTTTCTAGCTCCCCCTCATCAGTAAGTAGAATATATTTGGATCATGGATATCTGGTAGCAAATTCCTGTAAAAAATCGAATAAAATCGGGTGGCCCTTGTCAAAAACCATAGGTGCACCATTTAATGTTGTCCATTTATGTGTCACTTGATCTACACCTTGTACGCCAACAGCATTCCTCAAGCCTTTGAAATCTTTCAGGATTATAAAATCTGTGTCCAAGTAAACGCTGCCGTATCTGTACAACACAGCAAGCCTAATAAGATCAGAGAGATGAATTGACAAAGGATTTTTACCAGGATCAATTTCTCCATTTTTGATCTTCTTTAACCAGGCTTCAGCCGGGGTGTTTTTTACAAGCGAGGGCAAATCTGGCGTGACCGCAAGTATTTTGAGCCCTCGGTCGAGTAGAGGCTTCATGATTTTGTACCCACGTCGTGTGTCGAGTGATCTTGATAAGAGCACTAAACAAGATTGTGGGTTGGCTTTCATTAGAGTGTCTACAACCAAGAAGTCTTGGGCCCAAATGTTCGAGCTGGCGAGAACCATATCATGTAGAATTGAATAGCACATTGGTTTTTAAAGAATTTCAAGACTCTATCGTGAAATTCTCGACTATGGTTTGTTGAGCGGCTAATTATGCCACCACATGATCTGGTGTTTGTTTGTTGCTTGAAACCTCGGATAATTATGTTGTAAAGATCGTAGACTGAGGGGTCTTTGCTTGCAATGAATCGCTAAGGCCCCACGGTGGGCGCCAAATTCTGGACGCTGGTTTTTGGCCGAAGTCCACAATCGAGAATTTGTTGGTTGGGGGCACTGGCGCCAAATTCTAGACGCTGGTTTTTGGCCGAAGTCCACAATTGAATTCTACAGTTTACTGATAGTCCTGGATCTCTGCAGGTAGGTTACAAATGTGTAAGAGCTGATTTGATGGTGAAATCATTGTTAATAAATGAGAACTGTAAATTTGGTTAGGCTTATTAGAGTTCGATGCGTGCCTTTAAGATAAATATAATTAAAATATCCTTAAAAAAACCAAAGAAAATGAAACATGTTAGAGTTGGTGTTTGTGTTGTGATTGAGGAAAACCCGAATTTTATTACTACTTGAATAGAATTTACAAGTATTATAAAACTTGTACAAAAAACCTAACACACTAACTAGTCTTTATAAGCTCTCTTACTTGGAACTTCTTGTTGGGATGATTTGAGCTTTCAAATGATCTCTCTATATATATATGAAAAATATGACTCAAAAGTCAACAAAACAATAAAATCACCTAAAGATAATTTGGAAACTTGCACCACAATTTCAAAGAAGAAAATCCTCCACCGAAAGTTGTATGGGGGGTTCTTATACATGTCACATGCATGCATTGCAGCGGGAATCAACAATTCTCCCCCTCCACCTGCAACAAAAAAAAAATTAATTGTCATCTAGCAGTTATCCCGGCTATATCTATGCACAGGTTTGCCCGATTGATCACCTTTGTTGACATTCTGGCTGTGTCTGTGCACAACACACTTCACTATATCTTTGCACAGTACTCTTCTGCCGCGTCTCTGTACATCACAGTTATGCTGCCATGTTTCTTCACTCATTTATTTCTCAGTGGCTTCTTGCCTTGTGGGAAACTTTCTGGCTCCCCCTCATCAGTAAGCAGAATATGTCTGGATCCCGGATATCTGGTCGATTGAATCATGCCTCGCTCAGAACTTATTGTCTGATGTCCATTGGTTTCAGGAGGTCTGTCATCATCTAAATCTGTGGATGATCCTGTAGATTCTAGTGGAGCGGGTTGAGGGACCCCTTCTCAGCACTCTCTTTTGTAGCTTCAGATGGAGCAGGTTGTGTCTCCCATTGCTCAACATCCTCATTCGCCTCCTCCAATTCTACTTCTAAAATTTCATCTTGCACCCTATATGTGGCCAATTGTGCTGGTGCAGGGTTTGGATTTCTGTCAGCACTGAAATTGGAAGATATTTTGGGTTTTTCAATGTCTTCAATTTTCTGGTTTACAAGAAACTCTACATCTTGGCTTCTGATGACCACCTTTTCATTGAGATCCCAAAGTATGTATTCAAATTCTTCATCTCTATAGACTAAGAATATACATGGAGTAGTCCTTGCATCAAGCTTATGTCTAAGCTTATTGGATACATGTGCAATGGCGAAATAGCTAAATACTCTAATATGAGAGTATGAGAGATTCTTACCAGACCACACTTTCTCCGAAATCTCAAAATTCAACGGTACAGATGGTGATCTGTTGACCAGATAGCATGCGGTACGAAAAGCTTCTCCCCAGAATGGCTTTGGCAGCTTAGCATACTGATCATGCTTCTAACTTTCTCCATAATGGTGAGGTTCATTCTTTCAGCTACACCATTATGTTGTAGCCATATGGAGGTACAGTTCTCTCATGTCGAATGATCGGTCATAAATATCGTGTCGAATTCCCTGGAACTATACTCGCCTCTATCGTCTGTACAGAGTCACTTCAGCTTCTTCCTTATTTCACGCTCTACCATAATGTGGAACAACTTGAAATGATCTATGACCCGATCATTCATCTTGAGGAAATACACCCATACTTTCTGAGAAGCATCATCAATGAAAGTCAGGAAATACTTGTTACTGCCTAGTGAATCAACCTTCAAGTGACCACACACATCAGAGTGCACCAGACTGAGCAACTATGATATTCTCTTTGAAGAGAAATTAAACGAGACTCTGTGATGCTTACTAAACAAACAATGATTGCAAGTACCTAGTGCAACATCCTTGGTAAGCTCATTCTTGGTCTGAGTAGACAATCATTTCTCACTTATGTGATCGAGTCTCTAGTTCCACAGATTTTGAGAAGCCTATTTTTTAGCTATATTGAGGCTGTCTCCATAAATCTTTACATGAGTCTTGTATAGCGTACCGTAAACATATCCTCAGGCAACAACCATCACACATTTTATCATTCTCCATGTGCCATTTCTGAAGTGACAATCATAGTCTTTTTTATCAATGGCTATCCCTGAAAGTACATTCAATCGAAGTTTTGGAACATACATGACATCCTTCAAAGTTAAAGTACGCTCGATATTTGTCTGCAACTGAATATCACAAATTCCTACTATCCAGAGTAACTAAAATTTTCCATCTTCACTGAACAAACGTCTCTTGCCTTGTATGTCCCGAAGAAATCTTTGTGAGGAGTGACGTGGTAGGATGTTGCAGTATCTACCACCTACTCAACAACTTGGGTTGTGGTGTGAAGGCATGTCTTATTAGGGTTGGTGCTCGAAGTGTCAATCCGGATCGTATTATGTCTGATTCATGAATACGAGCAATTCCATTTTCCATAATATTACTTATTTAATGTTAGCACCTCTTGTCTTTTATACACATATTCGATCTAATTACGATTAGATCGAAACTAAATCTGATTTAGTGATATGTGTATATTAGACAAAGACCATAGGATTTACAATGTAGTATGCAGTTACAATGTAGATTGTAATTGATATTGGGAAGCGCACTATAAGATGTATATCCTTAAATAAAGTTTCTGGTCAATACATGTCGTATATCGTGACTTGGTCCGATGGTTTATCCCAATGAACCATGAGTCTCGGGAGACGCGTATAGACATGTAGGTGTTTATTTGATAAATCCTGAACGACTCACTGAAGATTTCCTAATAGACAATACACTAACATCAATAGGAATCTTCTCGAGTTGAGCGAGCATATTGGTCCTTCGACTTGAGATACCAATATGGATATATGAGTTATCCTCCACACTTTGATGGCAGTCACGTCACCGATCTATTTAGATCAGACCTCCGCCTGTTTGTTGGGTGTGGACTGATGCTCATGATATCCTGTGCGTATCAAGATAGGATCTGTCAGTCCTGTGTACAGGGCATAGGCATCATACACGTGTTTACGATCTAGTAAATCCATGGTCGTGGTATAACTTCGGAAATAAGTTTCGAGTGTTATTTAGAGATCGTAAATTGAAAGTCGACTATATTATACCAAAAGGATTTGACATTTTTATCTATATCCCAAGTATAATATTGATAGCCTGTTACAGATAGATTATATGTATGTAATGACCTCAACTTGCATAGTTTAGCGAGATTATCCATGGTCGTCATAATTCATGAGTGGGTGAATTATGGACACGAAATTGGATTTCATGACGGATAAACCTAAACTTAGAGAGTCCCACAATATGAAGTGTACTCGTTGAGCACTTGGACCACGCGTTATGAATAATATAGATTATTCATAATACTTCACCGAATTAAATGAGTTAATTCGTATCGTTTAAACGGTTAAACGATAACACATGCTTTAAGGGATTTTGGTCAATCGTAATTATTGTGTATTTGTATTTGATATATAATTTGATTAGATACACATTAATTAATTGTCAAATGAGACTTTGACACATGCCCATGATATATTTATTTGTTATTTAATGTAAATAAAAATACATATATAATGATAATTATATAAATTAATTATTTAGATATTTAATTGTTAAATATTTGAATAGTTAAATAATATCCATATTTCATAAATGTTATGAAATATGTTTAATTATTATTGATAAAAATGACATGATTTTATTAAGCTTAAGTGTGCAAACTTGATTTGTCAAAATTTAAAGCTTATCTTATCTTTATTTTAATTTAATGAAATTAAAACACCAAATTGACCAAAATGACCCTCTAAAGTCGGTCATCTCTTATTTTTATTTGAATTTTTTTTTCATTTCCTTTAACCATCCACCATGGCCGAAACATAAGATAAAAAAATAGCCCTAAGATTTGTTTGATCAAATCATGAAGAAAATTAAGGAAAATTCAAGAAAAATCTTAGGAAATCAAGAGATTAAAGGTAATCTTCTACAACCCTAAGCTTGGAAATTAGTTTCTTGTTTTCTTGAATTGCTAGAATATTTCTAGATTTCCTTTGTTTTTTAAAATTGGGGCTTTTGGTTTTGGTGAATGGATATGGAAGTGATGATGCATGTGTGAAGTGTTTTGGGTGTTATTATTGTAATATGTATCCAATTTTTTCATTTGATGATATGTTGCCATTCTAGAGTGTTATGACCACTCTTGTAATGCCTAGAATTGTTCTTAAGTGATTCATATGTGGTGACTTTGATTGGTGTTTTGATTAATTGGATTAATCTTGAAAAATTGGATTTAAAGCATGAAAAATTGGCAATTTTGGTTTTTGGATCAGATCTGGAAAATATGGGTTTATTTTGATAAAATTAATGTCATATAAATGTATTGGATGTGTTTTGTGTGTTGGATTAATTGTCGGAAATTATTTCGGAGATGAAATTAGCGAAAATGGCGAAAAACAGGGTTACCGGGTGACGGCTGCCCAAACAGTTAATTTGTCACTGTTGGAGCAGCCCATGAACTGCCCTAATACTATTGGGGCTGACCTGGGCAGCTCTCATGTGTATTGGGTAGTCGGTTCGGCAAAAAACGTGTTTTAAGCCATTTTACGGAAAAACATTTTCGTAAAAGTTTCGCGACGTTTCTTACATGTTTATGTCATTGTTTGATATCGAATAAACATGTTTAGGTGAAATATGAATTATTCATATTAGATATTGAATAATTAATTCGGTAATTTAAAAAGTTTTAAAATTACGATTTAGCCCGAACAGCGCTTCCGCTGCGCCCTTCGCCTGAAACCCCAACAAAAATGGTATCAGAGCAGGTCTGATGCTTCATCCATTAAATTAGTCATGCTTGATATATGATATGTAATCCAATTTTAATAGTTGCATATGCACGTAATCTATATGTTTCTTGACTTTTTGGTTCTACGCTAACAGAAACGTAACGGAAATTTAATAGTTCAATTGAGTTATGTTTTCTAAGGTAGAATTGAGTTATTTAGAAAATGATTTAGATTAAATTCTGCATTTGATGTGGAGCAATGCTTCCTTGAGGAATATCCCCGCTTAAAATAAGGCTGTAAAGTAACGTGTATTGGATGCATGTTTCTTAGTCCGTCTTATCAATACGGTTTATGGGTAACTTTCTATGGCTGCATCCGAGATCGTGCCAAAGTAGTGAGGGTGTAGTTGATAGAATTTTATCTATGCCGGTTGTATATCGATACTAGACAAAGTCAAGTGAAAGTGGAAATCTTGAACGTGCCAAAGCTGTCAGGACTACATCAGTAGCTTGAGTTTGTCATTGGCAAGTGAAGCCTTGATACGCCTCCTTGTGAATGTGCCAAAGCTGTCATAACGAGAAACAGTCAGGACCAAAATCAGGAGTCACTGGTGAGTGATTGACAATGAGTTGTCTACCTAATAAATATACATAGGCGAGATTGTGCCAAAGCTGTGAGTCAAAATATATTCATGGGATCCTACTCTCACTATGGAATTTGAGTTAATTATTGAATTCCCGTTCTCCGTTGGGGATTACAGTATTACGTAAAGTAGTGGGAGACACTGCTGGGTTAAAAATCCATAACTAAAGCAGTGTGTAATTTTATATAATTTGCTGCTTTTTTTTCCCTTTATTCTATATTGTTTATAGAATTATACTTCTAATCCACTGCATATCATATTACTTGAATATGTTTTCTGACTTTACTTATGGATGCGTATTTCTAGAATAGGTTCTAGAATGACATTAGACTTAAATATTGTTAGATTAGTTCAAACCATCAGGATTTGTTGTTCCAATTTTCTTGAAAATCAAGATGGTTAGTGACTTAGTTACTAAGTCACGATTAGTAATCTAAATAGATATCTATTTTGGATAGAGTTATCTAGTAAGATTAGTTTCTTATGCAGTAAGAATTGACTTGAATTAGTTCATGTCTCGAGATTCTTGACTAGCATTAAGAAAACCCCATTAGTATTTGTTTATCTTATAATGACGTTTCTTAACTTTAGTGACTGTTAGAAGTCATGTGTCTGACACAGTTTGCTAATCAATCATTTGCAATTTTTATGAATAATTGAACGTAAATCATAAAGCTTAAGAAAGGAGATGTGTATAGTTGTGTATAAAGAATATTGATTCTCATAATACAACAACTATAGGTATTGGATATTAGATCTTCCGTAATTTAAAATAATTTTTAATAACTGTTTTGATATTTGATATCAGAACTTGTGACTATTGGATAGTTACTTGTTCTATATAAACAGTTGTTACATATTTTAATATGACTAATAGTGTCATTAATGAAAAGATAAACATTAGGAAAATGTTCGGTTAACTAAATAACTTAAAACAATGCTTTATGAGATTTTATCACATAAGCATAAGATGCTTATTCCGTATGGTAAAGGATGGTCTGATACGAGTTCACACCATATATCCTTATCCATTTAATGAATATTGTATTCAGGATGTGATTAAATCTCATTTAACCAATGATCGTCATTGGACCACAAGATTTATTAGACTAATACATTGGATGTATGTAGTTTAATGAATTAGAAATTACCTTAGATAGTTTTCTTTACTCCGTAACTTAGTTAATGAATTGTCATGACTTAGTTGGGTGTTTCTAAAAGAATATATATATTGAACATCTTGAATGGTTCGAGAATTTTCAATATGTTTCTGATGAAATACAGATATAATATTTTGAATGGTTCAAAGATATTATATTTGAAGTGTTGAAAACTATATCTTTGAAATTCATCGTGAATCTTTGAATTGTTCAAAGATGTTTGATATGATCAAACATATGAATTTAAGGCAATTAGTTCTAAAGTTATTTAATGAATTTGATTCTTACTCAATATGATTCTTCTACGATTCCATCGTGATGGAATTGGTCAGTGGGAGAAATCGAATCTTATATGATTTGATTCGTTGATATTGAGTGTTACCGAATTAGTTTTTTTAATACTCTTGGGGTTATGCTCCAGTAACACTAATTCATCTCTTTAATTAAGGTTCCATTCATTCCTACAGTTACATATATGATATGTATAGTAGAAAATTTGAATCTTGAAAAGTTTGAGATTTGAAACTTTCTTTTGTATAATTGTTATATAATTGAAAATACTTGTGCCTCAGAGGTACAACTAAGGTTTATCATTTATTCTATTTAATAGAATATTGTATTCTATTTGATAGAATATCTTTTCTATGATCCTGAGTAATAAAATTATTTTATTACCTGGTGTGTAACATCGGATGTTGACCATTTTAGAAAAGACTTGACTTATTGAAGTCAAATGTGAGAATGATAAACTGTAATGGAATTACATAATTAATTAGATGAAAATAACCTTAGAAATCTTCCGTATAAGTTCAATAGGATGTCAGAATCATTTACAAAGTATTTGATACTTATTGGTTCTGCTGTTTTATTCTCGAAGAAAATTATCTTATAACTTATAGTGGGAGTGATATTTGATATCGATTTCGGAAGTTAGCATTGAACCATAGATCTAAGATTTTTCATAGCTTACTACGATCAAGTTTTGAACTTGATTAAGTTTTTGTTATGAATCGTTCATAAAATGTGCAAATTGTTTGCGCAGCAAAAGCGAAGTGAGCTTGATAAAGGTTTGACCTTTATAGTATGACAATGAGAAAAGTTATACTCAGTGATCTATTGTAGATTCTGAGAAAACTTGTCTCTAGTCGCACTAATTGAACAATTGAAGATCTGTTGGTTAATGTTGATATTAAACTATGTATTTTGGCTAAAGAATGCAAAGTGGCGTTCCTGAATGTTTTCTTCGAATAAGAGATCCGTTGTGGTTTCTTTGTTTGAAGAGTTCATTCTAGAATGGCCCTAGAGTTTGTATTCTGCTAGGATCAGAGTTTGATATACTAGCTTATAGAGCCTATTGTAGACTCAGATAAGCTTTCCGAAAATTCATGTTCTCTATTTTGACACAGTCAGATTGTCTGATTTTATCAAAGTATGAAGAATACATATTTGATAGTAGGGTCAGTAGGAGCGTACAAATTTCTTTCTAGTGTTATATATCCTAACGACATTATCATTATTTATGTAATAATGAAATATTTGTAAGGTAAAAGGTTTACCTAAGTCTTCTTTTCTCCGTGAAAGCAGTGGGAGTAGTCTTTGTTATATTTTATATAAAGTTTCATATATGATATAAAACTAAGAGACTTGTGAGATACTCTCATTAATCGCGTATTAGATATGATCTAATAAAGGACACAGTAAGACTATCTGTATGACAGTTAGTATAACTGTTTGACAGTTAACGTGTCTTTTATATATATAGTATTAATCTTTCATAAAGGATGATTCCTTTGTCGAAAGAGAGATTGATTAGAATGTCTAGTCAATCTTATGCATCATAGGATGATGGCGTAATGAATACTATATTATGTGCGATTAAGGATTTCAATTTAATCGTAACTATTACGAGTTATTTTGATATGCTGCAGACCATATGATGGATCTTGATACATGTTTTTGTGATATTTGAGATATTAAGAATGAGTTTCTTATTCATGGAGAATTTAGTCTACAGCCATAATGTCAGATTAGTTTTGATCCTAATTATGACATTAGATGGTCTATGTCATATAAAGTCAGAAAAGATGCAGTGGGAGTGTCACCGTTGATTCTACTAAACTAGTGGAATCAGTTGCAACTTATGAAGTATTGACTTATGAAGCTGCATAGTGACCCTATAGATTAGAAGTTTTCATATTAGTATAGTGCTTGCGGTTGTCTCATAGTATTTGGGTTTGATTTCTAAATACATGGACAACTCAGTTGCTATAGCACAATACTGATATAACGTCTAAGTTATATTGATGTGGAATTTGGATTCTACAAATATAAATGATGCTGGCTAAGGAAAACGATTGAGTTTGTTGGACGGACTCAATTTGTTAAAGCGGACTTACTTGTTGTTGCCTACCTCTTGAGTGCTAGGTGAGCTCTTAAGGGCCATGAGTATGTGATATACATTGAGATGTGTATATGATACCGTGGATTGGCACTAGAGCAAGTGGGAGAAATTATTAGGGTTGGTGCTCGGAGTGCCAATCCGGATCGTATTTATGTCTGATTCATGAATACGAGCAATTCCATTTTCCATAATATTACTTATTTAATGGTAGCACCTCATTTCTTTTATACACATATTCGATCTAATTACGATTAAATTGAAACTAAATCCGGTTTAGTGATACATGTATATTAGACAAAGACCCTAGGATTTATAATGTAGTGCGCAGTTACAACGTAGTTTGTAATTGACATTGGGAAGCGCACTATAAGATGTATATCCTTAAATAAAGTTCATGGTCAAGATTTACTAACACAGGTCAGTTAGCAAAATCTGTTGAGATCAGTACATGTCGTATATCGTGACTTGGTCTGATGGTTTATCCAAAAAAACCATGAGTCTCGGGAGACTCATATAGACATGTAGGTGTTTATTTGATAAACACTGAACGACTCACTGAAGATTTCCTAATAGATGGTACACCAACGTCAATAGGAATCTTCTCGAGTTGAGCGAGCATAGTGGACCTTCGATTTGAGATACCACTGTGGATATATAAGTTATCCTTCATACTTTGATGGCAGTCACATCACCGATCTATTTAGATCAGACCTCCGCCTGTTCGTTGGGTGTGGACTGATGCTCATGATATCCTTTGCGTATCAAGATAGGATCCATCAGTCATGTGTACAGGGCATAGGCATCCTACACGTGTTTACGATCTTGTAAATCCATGGCTGTGGTATAACTTCGAAAATCAATTCCGAGTGTTATTTAGAGATCGTAAATTGAAAGTCGACTATATTATACCGAAATGATTTGACATTTTTATCTATATCCCAGGTATAATATGGATAGCCTGTGACATAGGGATTATACGTATACAATGACCTCGACTTGCATAGTTTAGCGAGATTATCTGTGGTCGTCATAATTCATGAGTGGGTGAATTATTGACACGAAATTGGATTTCGTGACGGATAAACCTAAATTTAGAGAGTCCCACAATATGAAGTGTACTCGTTGAGCACTTGGGCAACACGTTATGAATAATACAGATTATTCATAATACTTCACCGATTAAATGAGTTAATTCGTATCATTAAATTGGTTAAACGATAACAAATGCTTTAGGGAATTTTGGTCAATCGTAATTATTGTGTATTTGTATTTGATACATAATTTGATTAGAGACACATGTCATTGATATATGTATTTGTTATTTAATGTAAATAAAAATACATATATAATAATAATTATATTAATTAATTATTTCGATATTTAATTGTTAAATATTTGAATAGTTAAATAATATCCATATTTCATAAATGTTATGAAATATGTTTAATTATTATTGATAAAAATGGCATGATTTTATTAAGCTTAAGTGTGCAAATTTGATTTGTCAAAACTTAAAGCTTATCTTTTCTTTATTTTAATTTAATTTAATGAAATTAAAACACCAAATTGACCAAAATGACCCTCTAGAGTCGGTCATCTCTTATTTTTATTTGATTTTTTTTTCATTTCCTTTAACCATCCACCATGACCAAAACATAAGAGAAAAAAATAGCCCTAAGATTTGTTTGATCAAATCATTAAGGAAATGAAGGAGAATTCAAGAAAAAACTTCGGAAATCAAGAGATTAAAGGTAATCTTCTACAACCATAAGCTTGGAAATTAGTTTCTTGTTTTCTTGAATTGCTAGAATAGTTCTAGGGTTCCTTTTTTTTATTAAAATTGGGGCTTTTGGTTTTGGTGAATGGATATGGAAGTGATGATGCATGTGTGAAGTGTTTTGGGTGCTATTATTGTAATATGTATCGAATTTTTTCATTTGATGATATTTTGCCATTCTAGAGTGTTATGACCACTCTTATAATGCCTAGAATTGTTCTTGGGTGATTCATATGTGGTCATTTTGATTGGTGTTTTGATTAATTGGATTAATCTTGAATAATTGGATTTAAAGCATGAAAAATTGGCAATTTTGGTTTCTGGATCAGATCTGGAAAATCTGGGTTTATGTTGATAAAATTAATGTCAATTAAATGTATTGGATGTGTTTTGGGTGTTGGAACAATTTTCGGAAATTATTTCGGAGTTTAAATTAGCGAAAACGGCGGAGAACGGCGTTACCGGGTGACTTTTGAGCCAACTGGGTGACGACTGCCCAAAAAGTTAATTTTTCACTGTTGGGGCAGCTCATGAACTGCCCTAATACTATTGGGGCTGACCTGGGCAGCCCTCATGTGTATTGGGTAGTCAGTTCAGCCAAAAACACGTTTTAAGCCATTTTGCGGAAAAAATATTTTCGTAAAAGTTTCGCGACGTTTCTTACATGTTTATGTCGTGATTTGATATCGAATAAACATGTTTAGGTGAAATATGATGTCTCTCAACATGTCTCTCACTTCATGAGCATATGGCTACATCTCTTTGGACAACTACTAGTGTCTTTCCTTTATTATTCTTCAGCTAGAGATTGCCTTGACCCTGGTCTCGTTATAATTTTCGGTAATTCATCTTTAAGTGGCCTTCTATGCCAAAATGGTAGGCATCCTTCCATCTGAGGATCTACGTCTGGTTATGCTTCTGCCTCTCCTACTTTCTCTTCCTCGATGTCTTCCTCGAATCTCTGTTACAAAGGCTTCTGTCTGTTCTGAGCCAACATATTTTCTCCTGGACTCTTCATTCGACAGGGCTTCTTTTACCATAGGCATGGTAAGTTTTCCTCATGGAGCGAAATTGCTGAGAGTAACCACCAATGTCTCTCAGCTATTAGGAAGAGAACTAAGTAGTAGGAGGGCTTGTACTTCATCTCCAAGCTATATGTCTACTACAGACAGCTGATTCACCAGGCTCTCGAACTCATTGGTGTGTACTGCAACGGAAGTTCCAACAATGAAAGTTCCACTCCGTACCTTCAAATTCACCAAACTCATCATTAAAAGGGCTTTATTCAGAGTTGTCTTGGCCTGGTGCATGCCTTCTAGTTTTATCTATATTTCGTAAGTATTTGTATCATGTGCTATGTGGTGGAAGACATTGTGGCTGATCCACTGTCTAATCTGACCGAGAGTTATGTTGTTGAGTTTATTTCACTCACTATCTTTGACATAATCTAGTCTCACTCCCTTCACTTCAATCATATTGAACAGATCTTTGCAGTACAAATAATCTATCATCTGAGGCCCCCCAGAGGGAGTAATTAGTGCTGTAAGCTTGATCATTGCACCAGAAAAAAGAATCTTCCATTTTCATTTTAAGTTTAAAATGAAAATAGGACAAAATCGGGACTGATTTTCATAAATCAGAGGTCACTGTTACGTTCGAAACGGTTCAAAATAGTGGATTTGACTTTTCGTTACTCCAAATTCGACATAGAGGCTGATTTATAAATTTTTAGAACTTCTGAGGCTAAAATATAAATTTCAAAGACATAAGAGGGCTCAATCAAATTTACCAAGTTTGCTGAAAGTCGGACATGTGGTGGATGACGTGGTTGTTGACTGGACCGGAGTTGCTGACGTGCTAGCTGACTTTATCGAATAAGCTGAAGTGGCAGCTGACTATACCGAATAAGCTTACTGGATCAGAGTTGATGATGTGGCTGCTGACTGCACCAGAATTGCTGATGTGGCAATGACAAAGTGGCTGACAGTAACGGAATTGCTGACGTGGTGGATGACTGTACCGAAATAGATGATGTGGCATTGATGTGTCAGCTGACTGTACTGGGACTATTGATGTGACAGATGAATGTATCGGAACTGTTGATGTGGCACTCATGTGGTTGACATGTGTGTCGTCTTCAACTTCTGTAGTGCGTACGGTGAGTGGTGCTTATGGCGGCCCGTAGGCAGCTCTCTGTAAGACGCGTGCGGCGCGTGAGGGACACTTCGATCTCTGATTGATCACCGAAAAATACATCTGTGCTCGTCTCGATGTGAACAAACTGCTGGTATGCTCAAATTTGATTTTTGAGAACTTTCCCGAAACTTGAATTTTCCGAACCGAGTTTTGTTCGTCACCTCTAGGATCCCCAACGTATGAATAAACTTACTGATACCACTTGTTGTAATTCTCTTATTATTGAAGAGTGTTTATAAGGAAAAATTGAATTATATTACTACTTGAGTATAATTTACAAGTATTACAAAACTTATACAAAAAACCTCACACACTAACTACTCTCTATAAGCTCTCTTTACATGGAGCTTACACTCTAAGCTCTCTTACTTGGAGCTTCTTGTTGGGGATGGTTTGAGCTCTCAAATGAGCTCCCTATTTATATGAGAAAACATGACTCAAAAGTTAACAAAATAACAAAATCACCTAAAGGTAATTTGGAAGCTTGTAACACAATTTCAAAGAAAAAAATCCTCCACCGAAAGTTGTCTTGGAAGGTTCTTATGCATGTAACATGCATGCATTGCATATGGAATCAAAAGGTCGTTGAGCCATTTTTTTATTATATTTCTGTAATATCTCAAATTTTCGAAACATTCCTGAAAGATTATTGGATTACAGAGAAGGTGGTGGAACGAGCCGATATTGGGAAATAAGAATTTAGGTATTGAATAATAGGTCAGAATATTTTAAAGTGAGATCATGTCGAATTGGACATCCTGAAATTAGAATTGGTTACACGATTTTGAGATAAGAAGGAAGTTTCATTGTTTCGAATATACAAATAGCAAACAAAATGTGATTGAGCTGATTTTAAATCCGTCGGAAAGATATTTCAAAGACGAACGACTTTCATGTTGAATACTTTTCAAAATTTGTATAAGAAAGGCCAAAAAAATATAAATTTCTGAAATAATCCAATATTAGAGACCTATTTGTAATTTCATGGGGGGCTATTTTATAATTATGAAAAATATTTCTGTAAATACCCATATTTTCCAGAAATTACAAAACTCTCAAAAGTTTCTCAATTCCTTTCACTCGACCCTTATGCACGTTAGAAGGAGATGTCGCTCGTCAACCGGCCAGTTGGCCAATGCTGTCTGGCGCGACGGCGTTCCGGCTACCCTGAAATATCTTTAGAAGATCGATATAAAACCATCTCCACATGTCCGTTTGGTATTTATGCTTTTCATCGCATGCCATTTGGTTTATACAATGCACGCGTTACATTTCAAAGATGCATGTTAAGTATTTTTAGTGATATGATTGAGAAATGCATAAAAGTGTTTATGGATGACATAATTATTTTTTGTTATTCTTTTTGTGCATGTTTACTTAATCTAAAGGCAGTGTTAAGTCGATGTCAAGAAAAATATCTTGTTTTAAATTGGTAAAAATATCATTTCATGGTTTCTTCAGGTATTGTTTTGGGCCATATTGTTTCTTCTAGGGGGATTGAAGTAGATAAATCAAAAATTGATTTGATATCCAAGTTACCCATACCCAAAAATGTAAAAGATGTTCAGTCTTTTCTTGGGTATGCTAGTTTCTATAGAAGATTTATACATAATTTTTCTTCTATATCTAGACCACTATGTAACATTTTTGTTAAAGATTCATTGTTTAAATGGACACATGAGTGTGAAGTTGCCTTCAAAATAATAGTTGCTAAACTCACTTCTACCCTAATTATGCAGCCATCTGATTGGAAATTACCTTTTGAAATTATGTGTGATGCTAGTGATTATGCAGTTGGAGCAGTTTTGGGTCAAAGATTGAAAAGGAAGCCTTTTGTTGTTTACTATGCTAGCATAACTTTAAATAGTGCTCAAGTGAACTATTCCACAATTGAAAAAAGAACTATTAGCTATAGTTTTTATTTTAGATAAATTTCGTGATATCTTATTGGCTCACCTATCACTATTTTACTGATCATGCAGCCCTTAAGTACCTCATTTCTAAGAAGGATGCTAAGGCAAGTTTGATTAGGTGGATTTTTATGTTACAAGAATTTGATCTAACCATCAAAGATAAGAAGGGTGTTGAAAATGTGGTGGTAGATCACTTATCTCGTCTAGAGTTAAATTACTTCGCTAATGGCCTACCCATTCGTGATGACTTCCCTAATGGACACCTCTTTGCTGTCATGCAAATACCATGGTATGCACATATTGTCAATTACTTAGTTTATTGTGAGTTTCCATCTAGTTGGAGTGCACAAGATAAGCGTAAGTTCTTGGTCGAGGTACGTAATTTTTATTGGGATGATTCATATTTATTTAAATACTGCCCAAATAAAATATTGTTACGTTGCATTCTTGAGGATGAGGTTTTAAGTGTACTTACAATCTGTCATTTCCATACATGTGGAGGCCATTTTTCAGTAAAGAAAACTACTGCAAAGATCTTACAATGTGATTTTTATTGCCCTATTTTATTTAAAGATACAAAAAGTTTATGTCGTTCATGTGAAAGGTGTCAAAAATTAGATGCATTATCTCGTCGTCATATGATGCCTTTTAACCATGTTCTTGTCGTTGAATTATTTGATTGCTGGGGTATAGATTTTATGGGATCTTTTCCACCTTCTTTTGGATATCTTTACATTTTTCTTGTAGTAGACTATGTGTCTAAATGGGTTGAGGCAGTGGCGTGCCGAGCTAATGACAACACCATTGTGGTTAAATTCTTAAAGGAACATGTACTGCATTATTTAATATACCACGTGTCATTATTAGTGATCAATGGAAACGTTTTTGTAATCGATCTTTTGAGGCTTTGATGCGTAGGTACGGTGTAATGCATAAGATTTCCACTGCTTATCACCCACAGATAAATGGGTAGGCGGAGTTAACAAATAGGGAGATAAAATAATATTGGAGAAAATGGTAAACCCCGACCGTAAGGATTGATTTTTATTGTAGGGGTTTTATGGTGAAAATCCGGTAAGGCAGCGGAATCGCGGAAAATCAAAATTTTTCGATTTCAAATTTT
The DNA here is from genome assembly GCA_019454045.1 of Zanthoxylum bungeanum. Taxonomy (NCBI): domain Eukaryota; kingdom Viridiplantae; phylum Streptophyta; class Magnoliopsida; order Sapindales; family Rutaceae; genus Zanthoxylum; species Zanthoxylum bungeanum. Next base: position 30,611 of record SKCR01009124.1, read on the forward strand.
TTTTGGATCAATTAAATAAACCTATTTATTTAATTACCCAATTATTAAATTCTGAAAAATTACACAAGAAATCAAATTTCTTGGTAAATACCGAATTGCCCCATAACTTTGCAAATTGATCATTTTAGTCCTAAAATTGTCAAATATAATTTTGAATAATTCTAAACCATTTCTAAAATGATTTCCAACATGTCCAACACATCAAAATCAAATTGCAATAAAATCCCCAATTTTTAGCTAATTGCCGAAACAGCCCCATATTTTTTTGCAATTTGGTCCTTTTATGTTCAAAACATGCCAAGATCAAATCCAATCAACTCAAAAATTAATATGCATCATATACACACCATAATACATCACATATATGAAAAGTCTCAAATTTGGAAAAGGGTTAAGAACCCTAATTTTACAATTTCTTCAAATTGACAAATCTTACCAAATCAATTAAATCTATCATTTTAGTTCAATCTAAACTACACCAAACAAGTCTCACCATCATGAAACAACTGAAGAATAATTCTAGGTCATCAATGAGTGGCTTAGCAACTCTAGAATGGCAACATGATTATCAAATAATCAAAAGTAAGTCATTGAAACCATTTCAAGCTTACTTTATAACCATACATGCATACATCTTTCAAACAAGTTCACAACCAATTAAAAAACAAACTATAAGTGTAGAGACGACATCTTAGCAACACATGTTGAAGCTAAGCATGTTAGAAACATTTTCTATGTTGGAAGATTTAAAGAAAAACTTACAAAGTCAATAAATTTCCAAGCTTTTCTCTTTGTTCTTCAAACTTTTCTCTCAACTCTTTTGTATTTTTTTGGTAACTTATGAACCCTTAACCTTATGAAAATGAAACAAAACAATATATACTCACCCAATAAAGCCCTTGGCCGAATTTGGTAAGGGTAAAATATCTAGATATTTAATTTTTATTTCATTAAAGTTTACTTTAATCAACTTGCATTTTTATCATTATACCTTTAACAAAATTCAACAAGTCAACAAAAGCAACTCAAGGCATCTACTAAAATATCAAAACTTAAGATATTTATATTTTTAATTAATTTAATTATTTAACAATTAAATAATTAAATAATTATTTAAATATAAATATTTTAAATATATGTATCATATTTACATTAAATATCCAAATACATATCTATTTATGATATATGTCAAATATCATAATTTGACATTTAATTAATGTGTATTTAATAAAATCTATCATTAAATACAAATACACAAAAATTAGGAAATGACTATTAGGTCCATTTGCATGTATTTTTCGTTTAACATTTAAACGACTTATAAATAATCAGTATTATTCATAAAAGTTGCCCTAATGCTCTACGAGTATATTCACTAGTGAGACTCTCTAGATTCAGGCATATCCGTCACGAAATCCAATTTCGTGACCATAATTTACCCACCCGTAAATTATGACAACCACGGATAAACTCGCTGAATCATACAGGTCGAGGTCATGGCATATGTATAATTCCTCCGTCACAGGTATCCGGATATATCCCAGAGATATAGATGTAAACGTCAAATCTCTATAGGGACAATCTCGTCGACGTCTCTATTAGCAATCTCTAAAAGAACATTTAGAACTGACTTTTAAAGTGTACCACAGGCCCATGGTTTTTATCTGATTGCTAAACATATATAGACTACATATGCTATGTACACAGAACTGACGGATCCTATCTCGATACACACAGGACACCCTGAGGATCTGTCCACACCTAACGAATAGGCGGAGGTCTGATCTAAATAGATCGGTGACGTGAATGCCATCTAAGTGGGAAGATGTCTCATGTGCCCATATTGGTATCTCAAGTCGAAGAATCACAAATGCTATTCAACCCGAGAAGATTCTTATTGACGTTGGTGTATCATCCATTAAGAATATTCGGTGAGTCGTTCAGTGTTTATCCGCTATAAACACCTACACGTCTATACGAGTCTCCAAGACTCATGGTTCATTGAGAAACCATTGGAATCATATATTCCAGTATACGATATGTATCGATCTCAACAGGTTTACTTTACTGACCAAGTAGTGTAAACATTGACCAGGAACTGTCTAAGAATGACAACTTCATGATACAACTCAATGTCAGTTGCGACACTTTTGCAACTGCATCATGACTAATCATTCTAAGGTCAATTACGTCTTTACCATATAAGAAGATATATTATATTATAGAAACTGTTTATTTTATTCATAATAAAATGTTTACAATAGTATTTACAAGGAAATACAACCGGGAATTGGTGCTCTGAGCACCAACCCCAACATTTATGACTTCCAGATGCACTGTGGGCATACTGCACAGCTTACAAATACCCACTTGGGATGTCTCCTTTTAGGTTTGTATTTGGAAAGGCGTGTCATTTACCAGTTGAGTTAGAATATAGAGCTTATTGGGCTATTAAAACTTTTAACTTTGATTTCAGTACTACAGGCACACAACGAAAGCTCCAATTGACAGAACTTGAAGAATTGAGGAATGATGCTTATGACAACTCCCGAATCTATAAATAAAAAATGAAAGTAGCCAATGACAGACAAATCATGAGGAAAAACTTTGAGTCAATTCAAAAGGTCTACCTTTATGACTCCATACTCCATCTTCACCCAGGCAAGTTGCGGTTCAGATGGACCAGACCTTTTATTGTGAAGCAAGTTTTCCCATATGGAGCTGTAGAAGTGGAAGACCCCAAGGATAATAGAGTTTTCAAAGTTAATGGACAGAGGTTAAAACCGTTATTTGATAATAAGATCCCTGACGCAGAGATGCCACTCTTGCTGACCCGACTTATGCAGACTGATCTTCACCTCGTCATTTTTTGTACATTTTTTAGTTTATTTATTTATTTTTTCTTTCTTTTTCTTTTTGTTTTGTTTTGTTTTGTTTTGTTTCGTGATTCTTCTGCAGGACAACATCATGCTTCACCCAGGTTCACGCTCTTTCTTGTCAGATGAACTTCTTCCATTTCTAACGTCTTTATTGTTGTTAACATTTAGGACAATGTTCGATTTAGGTTGGGGTGATGATATCATCTGTTTTATCTGATTGTACATGTGTTATTCCTGTTTTATTATCTTTCAAAAGAAAAAAAAAAAAAGTTTTGTCTTAGTGGGATATACATAGTCCAGTGATGAAAATACAAGTATTGATCTACTTTAGGTTATGGCTCTTAGAAAAGGATAAATACTATTTGAGTCAATTCTGAATCTTTGAGTTGGTTTTTATCTTGAGTATGTTTGAGTTTAAGCACTTATCAATTCTAACCTAGTTCAGACTTCAGGTTTGATGTTGAGATAGTAGAATTGAGATTGTTCGATAGATTGTATGACCACATGCCTAGATATATATCTCTAATACAATATCCATAGGCTAGTTAGTTAGAAATAGCTACCTATAACTGTTGAGTGTGAAGCTATCTATGATTAATATGGGCCTATGTACAACTAATATGTAGAGGAAGATCTAACGTGAGAAGAGGGCTACCTTAACAGATAGTGTGAAAGCTCTTAACCAATAAAAGGGTAAAAAAAATTACTTAGTATCAAAAAAGAAAAGAAGAAAAAAAGAGATAGAGAGAGAGACTAATTTATGGAGATTTTAAGATAATGGGTTGGTTAGACCCATTCAGTTGAATTTTTGATTTGACACTGTTAAGATTGATGATTTGAGAAATAAATTTTATTATAATTGCTTCACATACACACAAATGTGCTCCTGATAAGCTTATCTTTTCGAGAAAGTTGAGACTTAAATAGTATTTTGAAAGTTTCTTTGGGCTATGTCATTGAGTAATCTTTGAGGATATCATTGCCTAAATCTAACTAAGACATATTTGTTTTTATTTATCTTATTTGTTTCTATTTATTCATTTAGTCTAATTAGTGTTTTCTTTTTGCGCTTAAACTGATAGGGACTAGTAATAAGCTGGTTGAGTATTGTGATAAGTCCATGCAAATATACTTTCAACATCACTTATTCGAGTTTATTGTTAAATATTTAGTTTTATATTATATATGTTTAGTATAATTTTTATTTAATTATTAATTTGGAAAGTGTCCAATATTTAAGCTAATTTCGTTATTTTTCCTTTATCATTGTAGGAATTGGAAAGAGAATTAATAGGTGATTAAATTTGGAAAACAAGAATTGATGCCTTAATATGCAAATTTGGAAAATGAAAGCAAAATATAAGCGAATTTAATGGCTTGCACGCGGGCCCAACCTAATTCAATTAGGTTTGCATGTAGTACTTAAAGCCACAAAAGTAGTAGCACACCACTTTTTGGAAGGAGAGAGAGCCAAAATTGAAAGGGAAATTATATAAATACAATTTTTTTTTTCCGAATTTTTTCCCTACTCTCTCACTGAAGTTACCGTGAGTTACAATGATTTATTGTAGTAACAGTGAGGGAGTAGGGAAGAAATTCGGGAAAAAAATTTATATTTTTATCAATTTTGAAATCGAAAATAAAAAGAAGCAGACAACTGCCGCAAGTTGAGTGGTCAAAACCAAATTTGACAATTTTGAAGATAAGAACAGAGCCACAATTGAGAAAGAGTCGCGCGCACAATAGAGGGGATACAGAAAAATATACTTCTCTATTCTTTTCAAGTTAGATTTATTTTTTTAATGGAGAACTAATCTCCTATGAAAAGCAAGGGATGGATTTTTATATATTTAAAATCTCATATTTATGTTTTCGGTTCCTGAATAATCTTTAATGTTTAATAAAATTAATATTTTATTATCCTCTTTTACGTTTCGATTTTTAATTAATCTAGAGATTGTGCTTTACCTATTTTCATATAGAAATAGCCTTGTTTTTTCTATGTGTAATTGGAGAACCCAGTTGTGATTGATATTGTTATTTTGTGAGTTAATCTTCCGATGTAGTATTGTCCTTGGGTATATTGTCGATGTTAGATAGGTCATAATAATAACATATTGTGCTTTTAATCTAGAGAAAATATTATGCCAATTACCTTAGGATTTAATATGTTCTAAATTGATTTATTTTCCAGTTGTTGGTTTGAGAAGTGGAACTCTCAATTGAGTAATAAAAGAAATCAAATATTAAATATAGGGACGTAATATAAGAGGAATTCATGACGCTTTACTGTCTTTTTCTATTGATAATCCTTACATATTTTCATAATTTTTATTTTAATTTGCCAATTAAATCTTTTTTCTTTAATTAAGTTGTTGCTAACCTTTTTGTTAAAAATTTAGTTCCTTTGTAACCATCTCTCTGAGGAATCGACACCTCAGTTATACTGCTATAACCGCAAGTACTTTTTGGACGTAAACCAGGGGCCTTGTTTCCTTATGTAAACCCATTTACAACTAATGGGAACAATTACCTTCAGGAAGCTCAACCAAGTCTCATACTTGATTCTGATGAATTGAGTCAATTTTGGCTTTCATGGCTTGTTGTCATTTTCCCAAATCGATACCCAATTTTGTCTCTCTATAGTTGGTTGGGTCATTTTCTTCCAATAAGAAAACATCAAGACTTTTGTTAAGCAATAAATTAAGCCTTTTAAGAGGTCTTAATTACCAAACCAATCTACGAAGAACCTGTGCCGAAGGTTTTTCATCCATTTGAACCTTTTGTTCCTCCTCAGTTTCGTTGATTTCTGGGTCTACTTCATCAAGTAAAACCCTTATAACCCTTCCCACCTTCCATCATAAAATAACCCTATAAAAGTGGCAAAGTGAGCAATGAACATGTTTCATTGTTCGGAATCGTAGAATAAGTATCTAGAAGAATTCTTAAGATATCCAACAAATCTAAACTTGTATCCTTTAGTTGCAAGTTTATCCCACGACACAATTCTTACATATGCATGACAACCCTAAATCTTAATATAATTCATATTCGATTTTCTACCAACCCATATCTCATATGGCATTATAGAAATAGCTTTAAAATGAACTTTATTCAAAAGATGAACAATGGTAAGAAATGAATAACCTCATAGGTATTTCGGCAAGTCTATATAACGCAACATCTACCGAATATCCAATAAGGCCTGATTCCTCCTCTTGGACACTCCATTATGTTGTGGAGCTATAGGAGGACTATATTGATCGAGAACCTCATTCTCTTTTAAATAATCAATAAACTCACTGCTCATGTATTCACTACTTCGATCGGATTGTAGGCATTTGATGAATTTCTCGCTTTTTTTCCACTTCGAATCGAAATTCCTTGAACTTTTCAAAGATTTTCAATTTATGTTTCATAAGATAGACATACCCATATTGTGACTTATCATCGATAAAGATAACGAAGTAAGAAAAACTACCATGAGCGGTGTATTCATTAGCCCACATACATCACTATATACAAGTTCCAAAAAGTCATGGGCACCGTGTCCAACACCCTAAAATGGAGCATTGGTTAAATTCCCTTGAATACAAGATTCATAAATTGGATAAGGCTCAATGGTAAGACTCAATCAAACCATTCTTAAATAAATAAGAGAGGCGTCACCCACTTATATGACCTATCCTCATATGCCAAAGTTTTGTATCATTTACTGCAAACCAGATTCCCTTTTCAACATGTAAATTCGTGATATCTCTAGTTGTATCCAAAATATAATGACCATTTACCAATGGACAAGTAGTGAAGAATATATTATCCTTATAATAAAGATACAAGGAACTATTCTATTCTTAATATTTATATGATAATCCTCTGTGTCAAGTACAGATAGGGATATAATTTTCTTTACCAAAATAACAGCCTTTCAAAATTAGATTACAACCACTAAGGATTTTAAAACAAAAGTTCTAACAGCTTCCACGTCCATGTAATCACCATTCTCAACATGGAGTTATATCTCTCCCTTCCTTTGCCTTCTAGTTACCCTCAGACCATGCAACACATTACAAGTATGAGAAGGGAAAGCGTTGTCCAACACCCAGTCACTGGAAGCTTCAAAAGCCAATGAGATATTTATAATAGGAAGAATCATACATGAGGGTTTCTTTTTCTTCTTTGTATGATATGATGGACAATTCTGCTTCTAATATCCATCTTTACCACAGTGGTGGCAAGCTCATTTGGGTACCTTTCATTGTGACGGATGTTGAGGCTTTGCTACCCCACCTTGAGGATGCATTTTGCTTCCCTTCTTCTTCTTGGAAGATGAAGAAGCATCTTGCATAAACAGGACAGGAACATGAAATCCAGTTTTCTTAAACTCCTCCAAGTACTCAGTTAACTTAAGCACATGAAGGCTAACGGGTTTTCTTTCATCAAGCCGAGTATTGTACATTGCCTTAGGGATCATGTAAGTCTCCACTTGCAGCCGATCTCCAAAGAGCTCCCTCAATCTGAGTATAATATTTTATGCCATGGAAGCCAATGTATATGACTTTACTTTTTAAGTCATCGTTCTTTCATTTGTTAAAAGTCTCAAGCTCCTCAGGGCTGGATTCTGTAGGAATTGATATGGGAAGTGGATCCTCAATCACATAGGTTGACTTCTAATCTAAATCTCAGATGATCTTAAGTATTCCTAAAACATTGATTCAAGTCAATGTATCGGCAATTGGAAGAGATTATAGGTATTGGAAGAAACTCAAAGCATGCGTTCCTGAAAGGTTCATTGATAAATCAGTTGATTTTAAAGGGCAACATTTTGAGTGTTTATCATTTGGTGCTGGTCGTAGAAGTTGTCCTGGGACTCATGGGAATAATAACAGTGGAGCTTGCACTTGCAAATCTCTTGTATTATTTCAACTGGAAGTTGCCCAATCAAATGGAGGACCATTTGAACATGGAGGAAACAGCTGGACAGAGTCTTACTATCTCTAAAAAGACACCTCTCATCCTTTTGCCCACCAATTACCTCCAGAAGCCATCAGAAATAGCATGAGTAAAGCAATGCTAGATATATACATGATGCTTGTTAATGTATATTCTACATATGACTAAAATGATAAGCATGGTCTGAAATAAAACGTTTAGAGATCAAATCCCTCTTTACACCAAGGGTAAAGGAGGGTTATTTGAATTTGTGCTTGTCTTAAAGTTGGGGTGGAATGGGAGTGCTAAATAAAGGAAAATAAAAAGTAATAAGAAATTATAACCTGCAATGTCAAACTAGGTTCATAGACTGGAGTGTTTATTGGCTGCTATTTGTGAAGTGACTTCTGCAACAGCAAAACTTTGTTGCAACTCTTCAACTTCTAGGAAATTTCCATCCACTATCATATAAGTACAACGGGAAGATGAGTTTGTCTTCATATATCTCTAGTGCCACTATCAATAAATTCAGAAAAATTATTGTATTGTTCTCTATCAGCTTCAAATTCTGTTGATTTTTTATCGGAAGTAAGAAATTAAAACAAACATCCATTAAGTTCCGATGTTACCATACTTAACATGCCATAACTATGGCTTAAAAAAAGGAAGTAAAATGCATGCCATACACACAAAGAGGCTGCATGAATAATATCAAGCAAATGATTGCCAGAGATGTGGGATTCCTCACATCTTGAGCGTTTGGAATCGACACAGATCTTTTATGCAAACATATATAAGAAATTTAATGCATTTGGAAACAGACATGCAGACAACTTGCACAAAATTTGAGGAGATACAAGAAGTTTAGTTTTGACAGCAAAATGTTATGTGCCATCCCAATTATAGCTGTCTAAGGAATCTAGGCTCATTCTTGGAGAAACTTGAAAGTCACGTATGTAAGGTAAAGTTAAAGAGGATCTTCGTACCACCCAATGTGGCTTCCACTTCTGCTTCTCTCTATTGTTTCATGATGAAGATGGTATGTTAACAATGCCATCTTAGGTTTTGAGTTGAGTGAATTTTTTTTCTTTTTGGGCAAAATTCTTGAAGTAATCAATTTCTTGATCATGATCATTATATAAACATGTATAAATAACAAAGAAATAGTTAAAATCATACCAAAGTGTCATCAAATCCTTCAACAGAAAGGCTCTTGATTTCTGGACAAAATTACTAACAGCTCACCTGCATAGAAAATTAAGAATGGTCAAGCAAGATAGAAGTCATCAGCACTGATCAAACTTAGAGAATTCAAAACAGATAAAAATTGAAGTTTGATCAGAGATTCAGAATTTAAGGCTTTGACTCAAAATTAAAATAAATACAACATCCAGAATAAGGTGAAGAAACATCTTACACATACTTTTGACACAAAAAATTAATAAATAAACAAAACCACCAATGCCTTCAAGAATTTCCAAAGGTCAATAAAATATTTGAGAATTCATACCCCATATCTCTCTTTTCAATAAAACATATCAGTTACTCTTCATAACAACGATCAGCGCATGTCTGATCCCTTTATTTTTTTAACCCCTTTCCTTTTGCCAATGCAGAATTCTATGGCTCAAAACTACACAAAAACTTCATAAGTTCAGACTCCAAAAGAGCGACACGGGCTTCCCAACTTCTTATGCAATTACAGATGATCAACTAGCTCGAAGCTTTCATTTCCAATAAGATTTTTCAAGATAGGGAACATGTCAACCCTGAAAACACAGAAACTAAGAAGGAAAAAAGCAGAGTGAAAAGCTGAGGTATTCAACCACAATCGATATCATTCTTTTATTGCAAACTTTGTGGTGGTAAGAGATGAATAATCACTCATAAAGATACAAAAACAAGAAAAATACAATTCACAAGGTAACAGCATGAGAAAAATGAGTCGTTCCTAGGAGATTTGGAAGTCTTGAAGAATGAAGGTGCAATAAGCTAAACTTTCTTTGATTTTTGTAACTTTGACAGTTTAATTAAATACAGTAAGGGAAAAAAAATGTAAAATGAAAAAGTATGTTCAGATAAGGGGTTCAGAAAGCTCCATTTCATTTGAACTCTGTTGTTGCACATCAGACCTGCGGACTCCCACAAAGTCCAGTCCAAGCCACTGCCATGGCCAGCATACATATCTAGGCCTGTTCCGACCTCTTGAATCTTCCCTTGTTTCAAACTCTTCAAGCTGATGGCTGAGCTCCTCTACTCTATCACTCAGCCTATACGCCCTTGTGTCTGCCAATCTCAATGATTTCTCAGCTGCATCTCTAGCAGCCATGGCAGCAGCAGCTGTCTCTTCTTTGAATTTCAGCTTCTTCTCCGATTCCAACAAAGCCTGTTTTGCCTCTTCAAGTTCTTGCTTAAGTGATGACAACTGCAGATACACAGCAGAAACCATAATGATCATTGGAGTGGGTTTAAACTTCAAGCACAACTTATATGAAACTGAAGAAAATGTAGCACCAGATTATAATGAGGCTGCAAATGTTCATCCAATTACAAGTGAGCCTGATTTTGACCTAAGTAATTAGAGAATTGGCATATTAAGGTAGTTCCCAAGCATTATTTAAAACTTTCTTGCATATATTCTAGTATGGCGTAATAAAGTTGCTTTCTGTTTGCAATGTTTGCCCAATTGATTTTTTTAACCCAAAAACCAACCAAAAGCAATATAAATATTGTTCCATCAAAATATGTAAATAATTATTCCTCAAAATTGAATCCATTGAATACACACACACACAGACACATATATATGCTATTATGACTGTCTTTAGAACAAGTATGTGATATAATGTTATTGTTTTATAATTTGTGAGTTATTTGTCAATGTATGATGGATTTGATATGTGTTGTGTGGTGTGCCTGAAATGTGGATGAATGTTCTTGGTTATTTGTTTTTTGGAAAGTATTTTAAGAAGTTTGTTTTCAAAGAATTTTCCTTTTAAAAAAAATATATTTGATTTTTGCTTTTGGTGAGGGTGCTTCGATTAGTTGATGGGGATAGAAAGCCAATCATGGACTTTGTATATGGAACACTAAAAAACTCCATTGCATTGTGTCGCTTATCTATTAAATCCTTACTACTACTATAAGGATACAAGCATTGAATACGATGTGAGTGTAATGGATGAGGTATTTACGGTTGTGAAGGCTTTCTTTCCCAATGACATTGACATGCAAAGTAAGATGATAAATGAAGAGTTGGCTTCTTATAAGACAAAAGATGAAGCTTTTGGTAGAGAAGTGGCGGCCAACGCATGTCGGGTATCTATTGATGTTTTTAATCCAGGTAAAAACACAATATTCATTTGGATTATTTTGCAAATTATATAAGATTTATTATATTTCATTTATGTTAATTTGTAGTTTCATGGTGGCGTACATATGGACATCATACACCTAACTTGCTAAAAATGGAAAAAATGATACTTTCATTAACCACTAGTTCATCCGGGTGCGAATGAAATTGGAGCACTTTTGAGGGGGTAAAAATTTAACATTAGTTAAATATTTGAAAATTTTATTTTGTAAATATTAATATTCATTGATTTATTTAAATTATTTATGTAGATTCACACGAAAAAAAAAATAGACTAGATGTGAATCGATTAAACAATCTAGTCTTTATTTCCTTTAATGCCAAGTTGAAGAACAAGCACAAAAGGGAGAAGGATATGAAATTGGAGCAAAAGATGCTACTAATGCACAAGGATGGATTGTTGAGGGTGGTGAATCTGGTGATGATGAAGAAGTAGAGCCCGTTTAAGGGCTTACTTGGAGGATGGTTGGAGAAGCATTTGAGAGAAGCATCTGGGGCAGATGAAATGTTACAACCTCGAAAAAGCGCTAGAAATGTTGAATACAGAGAACTTGATGAAAAAGATTTTGATTCTGATGAAGAATCAAAGGATAATGAGTTTGAAGTAGGTGAAGAAGAATTAGATATTTAATTATATTTAACTTTGTTAAAGGATGATGAACATAAACTTAATTAAAGGATGTTTCATATGGTTGATTGAGTTTGATTTTATATTTTATTACATTTTGATTGAATTTATATGATTTGGATTATTTATAATGTTAGAAAATATTCGGTTTTAATTGTTTACCGACTAATTGCCTAAGCCCCACCTAGGAGACGGCGCCCTAGGCGCTGGGTTGCCGCCCGACTAGCGCCTAGCAAGTTTTAGAACACCGCAGTATACTATAATAGATAGTATTAAAAAAGTTTTAGAGGGAAGCTAAAACATGGCTCAACAAGCATACCTGACCCACAAACTCTTGTTCAACAGCTCTACCTGCTGCAGCCTCTTGCTCTGCTGCTGCTTTCCACCTAGAAATTTCTTCTTCAGCAGCAGCAATGTCCAGCATTAGCCCTTCAACCTTCAATTCAGATATTCCCCATCTTAACTCAAAGTCGACAATATGCATAATCATTGACAGTTCTCTACATAGATTTCTTATCATTCACGTTAATTCACTAAATCATCAATCAATACCAACTAGAAAAAATAAATAACATTAAATCATTCAATAAACTGTCAATAGACCATACAACTTACACTTTCATTTGCCATTCTCTCCTTCTCTTCAAGTTCCTCTATTCTTTTCATTCTATGGCTGAGTTCCTTGGCTTGAACATCTACATGCTCTTTAAGTAACCTCGACTCTGCCCTTAATACATTAAAGTAGTAAGGCCAACAGAGCAGTGTCAGGTCAGTAAACATAGAATCCACATTTATGTAATTTAAAATACCAAAGGAAGAAACATCATCCTGGAGTATCATGAGTGACATTATTATCTGGAACCATATGAAGTACCTCAGTTCTTCCACAGAATGCTGCAGCTCAACAATCTCCAACTGAGATGCCTTAATGATATCCTCCAAAGCCCCAGCCTGAGCCAATACATTTGCACTCAGCAAGGAAAATTCAGAAATTGAAAAAAGAATCCAGCCAAAAAAATTAAAATGAAAACACAGACTTTAATAAATCAACTCCAACAAAAACTAACCAAATTGTATATTTCATCGTCCTCTGTCTCCATTACATAATCCTTGTCATGAGAAACCGAAACCTTTCCATCGGGAAGAAGTTTACTAAATTTGAAATCTATCCCAGCCTCTCTCAAACCATTCTCTGCAACCTTAAAGAGCTTATTTGTTTTGGAAGATGGATCAACTGACATCCTCTTTGACAAAGCACTCCTAAGTAATGAACCAACATGTTCTTTCTCCTTAACCAATCTACATACCGTTTCATTCAAACTCTTAACTTCACGACTCTTCATCTCCACCAAATCCCTTGTCTTCTCGACCACGATTCTTGTCAACTGATAAATAGACTCCATTCCTGCTAACGAAGCACGAACATTCTCCTCCATTTCAGTTTCTTGAGGAAGGAACAACGACTCAGAAAACCCTGACTGATCCAAATTACTATCATCAACAACTTTAATCACATCATAAACTTGATCATGAATTTTTGACACATAATTCAGCTGATCAACCAACAATGGCCTTTGTGATTCCATTTTCAATTCCAAATTCTTCAACTTTTCATCATACTCATTCGCTAACTCCTTCAACTCCAAACCTTGCCTCTCAATCTCAGCAACTTTGTCATTTTTTTCAATCAGACTTTTCTCCAAATTCTCAATAAAATTATTTTTCCTAGCAACCTCTTCTCTTAGTCCACTAATGGTGGCTTCAAGCTCTGATACCTCAATGGCAATCTCAAAATTTCTCTGCTCCATCTGCTCCCTCACATCATTCCTAGACTTAGCCGTGGCATCAATTTGTTTAACAAGTTCTTCAACAATCTCATTTGTTCTCTTAATCACTCCATATACAACAGCTGGCAATCCAGTATATTTTTGCGACCTAGGCAATCCACAGGCAGAGAAATTCTTGTAATTACTCACTTTACCGGAGATTTTCTCAATTCCGGTCACAAGCATGTGAGCCGAGTTCTCAATTTCGGATCTCAATCCATCTTTCGCTTTCGTTATATCATCTAATTGAGATCTCAATCCATCTCTACCTTTCGTTACTTCATCTAACTGCCTTAAAATCTCTTCTTTTGCTTTGTTAGCTTCTGCTATTTCTGTCGACAGCTTCTCGTTTGACCTCAAAATCTCTTCTTTTTCGCCCAGTGCTTCGTCTCTCTGCCTTATGCTCTCGTCTCGCCGCTTGATTGACTCGTGTGTGAGAGCTTTCAATCGGTTGAATTTCTCGCTCAACTCAGTCGCCGAGTTCTCCGCCGCTGCCCGAGCTTGCCTCTCGCGATTTAACTCCGCCAGAACCTCGCGAAATCTCTCGACAGAAAAATCTTCATCAGACGAAGTTTGCACATCGATCTCGCCTTCCACGTCACTCAGCACGGCGTCGCCGTCCTCATCACCACCACTCGCCATTACGTATTCAAATTAAAAATCTATCCCTAAACTAATCAATCCAAATTGCATACAAAATTTCGTAATCCGGTCAAGAATCAATATTACTTGTTCTATACGGAACACTAATTCGCTTCGACAGCATTTCGGGGTAATTTAGTTATGCTTCCAGGAATTGAATTTGAGAAGGATATAATCGTAATTTTGTAGGGAGATCGTACCTCCAAGCTAAAGACAACAAACAACGATATCTACCAACCAGTCTCTCTCTCCCTCTTTGCTCTGCTCGCAAATTAAAACGCAGAAATTTGGAAATTAACGAAAAATAATAGATTTAGGTTTGGTACGGTGAAAGATATTGCCTAAGCGTTCTTGATTGGTTGACACGTGGAGGCTTGTTAATTGGTATCTCAATCAACGGTTGGTTGGAGGTTTTACATCGTGGGTGTAAATGTAGAAATATGGTTTCGGGTCAGGACAAAGGGAATGCTTATTCATAATTAGGGGTAAGCATCGGTTCCGGGTCTACCCGGAACCGGTTGGAACCGAACCGATTTTCCGGGTTTAGAATCGGAATCGATTGTAATCGGGTAGGTTCTGGTTCCAAATATGAAGTGAGCATCGGTTCCGGGTCTACCGGGAACCGGTTGGAACCGAACCGATTTTCCGGGTTTAGAATCGGAATCGATTGTAATCGGGTAGGTTCTGGTTCCAAATATGAAGGAAACGATTTTATCCGGGTAGGTCCCGGTTCCAAAATAGTCGAACCGGAACCGGACCATGGAACCGGTTTATATGAACATAAATTTTAAACATTTGGCGTTCATTATTTAATTGTACAAATTTTAAAGAGTCGTAGCAATATTTTAGTGCTTCTATCAAGTATATATAAAATGTATGTGTGTTTGTGTTTTGTGTGTATCTAGTGTCACTGCTGCTGGTTAAACTGCCCATTTTATTTTATGTAATGTCTATAATGAGAGTAGAGCACTATCTGTATATGTCATGTTCACATCTTCTGCCATGTTCACCTATCTATTATGCCATGTTCACATCTTTTAAAATTCTTGCCAGTGCAATAATGTTTCTCCTGATGTTTCAGTAGACAAACCTTTATGACTGTAGTAAATGTTAAGTTTGAAACCTTGGTGCATTATCTTTGCTTAAAGCTTGATGAATTAGCATTCTTAGTAAGTCTAACATAAGTATAATGAAAATCTATATATAACTAATGATATCAATAATCAAATATTTTGAAAGAAAATAGTGGGCTATAACCTTTCGTTCTTGAGCTTTCGCACTCCGATTTGGTCCCTGTTTTTTCCTACGTACTCATATCGGAATGTAGTTTTCATTAAAATATTTTAAAATAGGGTAATTCGGAACCGGACCGGAACCGGATTGGAACCGAATAATAGGGTACCCTGTTTAATTGGGTAGGTTCCGGTTCCACTTAGTGCGGAACCGAATTTTTCCGGGTAGGTTCTGGTTCTATGCGGTACCAGAACCGAAACCGGTTTTGTTCACCCCTATTCATAATGGTAATTTAATCGAAAATTGCTTAATTTCGCTGGTAAGAGATAAGGGTGTTTGCGGTGCGGTTCGGGGCGGTTTTTTCATTTTTTACTTCAAACCGCGCGGGTTGGGAAATTAGAAAACGAAACCACAAATTTGATAAGGAAAACCGCGGCGGTTCGGGTTAGCGGTTTGGGCAGTTCGGGTCGGCGGTTTGGATTATAATTTTTTAAGGAAAATTTTGTGTGTTTTCACATTATAATTGAAGAAAAAATTACATAATTTTCATTTATTCATTACATATTGTTATATGCTCATTAAATATCTTAATTTTCATAGTTAAAGAAGAAGAAAAATATAAAATAATATTTAATTTGAACGCGGGTCGGCGGTTTAGGCGGTTTGGGTCGCGGTTCGAGTCAAAATTTATGATTTGGGCGGTTCACGGTTTGACATGGGTCAAAACCGCACACCGACCCGAAATTTGCGGTTCGATTCGGTGTGTTTCAAAATCATTTTTAATATTTTTTCAAACCGCGCGATTCGGTTCGGTTCGGTGCGGTTCGCGGTTTGACCCGAAATTGTGTTCACCCCTAGTAAGAGATGAGTAATTCTTTGGTGCAATGGAGGTATGGGTGACGTGGTACCACCAACGAATTAGAAAATGACATGTATAATTTAATACCTATTTTTAGTTGTTTTTCAATTTTTTAGCACGCGTGGCAATTAATAATTGGCTGCATGGATGACGTGGTACCACTGTTGCATTGTAGATTTTCTCGTAAGAGAGATTTGTGGTTAATTGAAAATAGATGGAGATTATTGAGGATTTATTCATGAAGAATAAAGTTGATATTTCATATGATTGATAAAAAAAAAAATTCAACTCTTAAATCTTCAAAAAAATCACTAAAAATAATGTATTTATAATTAAAAAAGACTAAATAATTTAAAAGTCTTTAATTAATTCAATATTAATAAGAACCATTTTGATAAAATTGCAAAATATTTATCCTTACTAAAAATAATAAATTAAGGATACTAGTGACAAAACATCCCCATCAAGACTCCTTAGTGGAACTACGATAGTTGTAAATGGTCCAATAATATTCAGACACATGTAATACAATTATAGCACACATAAACTATTAAATCTCCGTACCAAATAAATGTTACATCTCAGTATATTCAGGATATGACCTGCAAGAGACATTCTCACCGTCTCCCTGAGCCATCAACATGAACATACATGACATAATATATTATATGTAAACCTGTCGTATCATGAATAAACATAGGCATGCATTACTCGTAACCTGCCCAACCATGACATTTTTTTGGGAAAAAAATGTATAACTGACATTCATTACACATGAGTTACATAACATAACCTTATACAATGTGATCTATATATAAAAACATCACTCGACCTCATGGCCTAACATGACAAAATACTTCATAAATTGACCTATGACATCAAGTTTCTAATGACTGCAGTTGGTATCCATCTTCTCCAATGTCCATCCTCTTCATGCATGAAATCATGTAACATAGAAATTGAGTAGTATGGGATAAGTGGTATAAATAACTCAGTGGGTGAACTTTGTAAAATAAGAACATAAAATAACGTAACTTGTATAAACTGACTATAAAACCATGTACTGTAATTGGAAATCATGACACATAAGTGTGAATTGTAAATGGAAATCATAATCCGTAAGTGAAGATCATGACACATGATTGTAAATTATAACTGAAAATCATGAGTTGTAAACTGTAAAACATGACATGTAAATCGTCAAACATAAACTATAAATCATGACATATGAACTGTAGATCATAATCATAAACTATAATCATGAACTGAAAAACTGGAAAAGGAATTTGTAACAAATACTGTAAACTGATAAGCGTAAACTGTAAATATAATATTTAAGACGTAAACCGAAACATGGACTTTAAACTAATAAAATTAAACTGTAACATAGATTGTAAGCTGAAAAACGTAAACTGAAACATGGACCGAAAATTGAAAACATAAACAGTAATTGGACTGTAAAATGAAAACATAAACTTTAACTAGACTGTAAAATGAAAACATAAACTTTAACTGAACTGTAAATTGAAAACATAAACTTTATACAGTTGTCATGAAAACAACAACAATATCATAACTTGAGGGCATAAAACTTGCTTAGTGGGACCTAACACCATGTAAGCAGGGGAGCGTGAATATGAACATGAATGAGCTAAAGAGAGTTTCAAGGACCATTAGGCATCCCGAGCTTACTGAAGTAGCTATACATGAGGGGATGGCACTCTACTGGTGTTTTGAAAACAATCAAGTACTTATACTTGTAAACATGTAAATCATATACGTGGTGATCAAGATTCAGAGCCATACGTATTGGGATTCGACAATCACCCATGTGTACGCTTGTATATTAAAAGTCATGAAACATAAATTGTAAATCATGAAACATACCTAGGAAACATGAAATATGACAGAAATTGTGACATGTAAACTGTAAATCATAAAACATGACCTGAAAACCATGACTGTAACTGAAAATCCTAAAATTGTAAATCATGAAACTGTAACTGAAAGATCATAATCTGTAACTGAAAATCATGAACTGTAAACTGTAAAACGTGATATGTAAATTGTGAAATGTAAACTGTAATTCATGATAGGGTTGTGTAAAACCGGGTTCGATTCCGGTTCCGAGTAGAACTAGAACCTATTTGGAAAAATCGGTTCTCGATATTTTAGAACCGGAACCTACCTAATTAAATATGATACCCTATTTTTCGGTTCCTAATCGGTTCTGGTCCGATTTGGTTTTAAATAGGGTACCCTAATTTTACAACATTATGAAATTATCGAGAACCAATTTTTCCTGCTAGGTTTCGGTTCTACTCGGAATCAGAACCGAACTTGATTTTGTACAAGAGTTTGTTAGTTATTCTATCTGAATAATAGCACTTACACCAAATTTTCTTTCTTTTTCTACAATTAAGATCCGTGTGGGGTAATTTTATGAAAATATGAATTTTGAAAAATAAAATACCATTAAAGAAATTTTTTTTTAATAAAGTGCAATTGTATTAATTATTATCAAACAAATTTAAACATGCCAAGATTATCACAATGGATATAAATATAATAACGTAGTTTAACATGAGATAATCAAATAAGCAATTCAATCAATTATATACTTATGTTAACTTATGGTATAATATCTTTTTAACTACAAAGTTTTCTTAATAAAAAAGAAAGACAGTTTCATTGCTTAGATCTAATAATGATCTTATAAGAGAACTATTTTGAATATGCCTTAACATTTTTGTTTATGTTGTTAGCTGAAAAAACCAGTTCCAAAACAAGATACAAAATTAAAGCAATTATAGGTTCCAAAATTGGTTCCAAAGCAGGTTGCATAACCGATTCTAGTTCCGGTTAAATGGTCCATTTTCAGTTCTTACCTTTGCAAAATCGGAACCGGACCCTAAATGAATCGATTCCAACTTTTTACCCTAAAAGATGGTTCAGTTCCAATCGGTTCAGATTGAACAAGATTCGATGCATACCCTTAATGTTAGAGTTGGTGCTCAGAGCGCCAATCCGGATCATTTTTATGTCTGATTCATGAATACGAGCAATATCGTTTTCATAATATTACTCAATTATGGTAGCACATATTGTATTTTATTATATATATTCGATCTAATTCATTAGATTGAAACTAAATCGTGTTTAGTGATATATATATATATATATATATATAGACAAAGACCCGATAATATATAATATAGTGCACAATTACAACGTAGCTTGTAATTGACATTGAGAAGCGTCCCTACTAGAAATATAGTATCAAATTAAGTTCCTGGTCAAGATTTACTGACACGGGTCGGTTAGTAAAATCCGTTGAGACTAGTATATGTCGTATATCGGACTTGGTCTGATGGTTTATCCTAATGAACCATGAGTTTTGGGAGACTCATATAGACGTGTAGGTGTTTATTTGATAAACACTGAATGACTCACCGAAGATTACTTAATAGATGGTATACCAACGTCAATAGGAATCTTCTCGGGTTGAGTAGCATAGTGATTCTTTGACTTGAGATACCACTGTGGATATATGAGTTATCCTTCACACTTAGATGGCAGTCACGTCACCGATCTATTAAGATCAGACCTCCGCCTGTTCGTTGGGTGTGGACTCATGCTCATGATATCCTGTGTGTATCAAGATAGGATATGTCAGTCCTGTGTACATGGCATATGTATTCATTATATGATTAGCAATCTGTTAAATCCATGGCCGTGGTATACTTAAGAAGTAAGTTACGAGTGTTATTTAGAAGAACGCTAATAGATACGTTGACACGATTATACCTATAGAGATTTGACATTTATATCCATATCTCTGGGATAATCTGGATACCTATGACAGAGGGATTATACGTATGCAATGACCTCGACCTATATGATTCAACGAGTTTATCTGTGGTCATCATAATTTACAAGTGGGTGAATTATAGATACGAAATTAGATTTCGTGATGGATATGCCTGAATCTAGAGAGTATCACTAATGAAATATACTCGTAGAGCACTTGGGCAACTTTTATGAATAATGAAGATTATTTATAAATTGTTTAACTGTTAACAAAAAAAATACATGCAAATAGACCTAATGGTCATTTCCTAATTAATGTGTATTTGTATTTAATATTTAATTTTATTAAATACACATTAATAAAATGTCAAATTGTGATTTTTGACATATATGATTGATATATGTATTTTGATTATTTAATGTAAATATAATACATATATATAAGATATTTGTATTTAATTATTTAATTATATAAATATTATATGATTAAATTAATTAAAGTAACAAAATATCTAAGTCATTATTTAACTTTTAAATGTCTAAGGTTGATTGGTTACACTTGTTGCATTTCATTAAATGTTGTAATGATCTAAAATAACAAGTTGACTAATACTTTATCATTTAATTTATTGAAACAAAATTGAAATATTGTGATATTTATTTTGCTTCAAAGTTTCGGCCAAAGTGATTCATTAACAAAAGAGTTTTGTTTCATTTTGGTTTTCATAACAACAAGTTACCAAAAACATAACAAAGAGAGTTGAGAGCAAAGTTGAAAAACAAGAAGAAAATCTTGAAAAATACTTGGATTTTGTAAGTTTTTCTTAAACTTTTCAACTAAGAAGTTATTTCTATCATGCTTAACTTCATCATGTGTTGTTAGGATATTGTCTCTACCCTTTTATTTTATGATTTAATGGTTGTGAACTTGTTTGAAAGATGAAAGCATGTATGACAATAAAGTGAGCTTGAAATAAGTTCTTAAGCTCTCTTTTAGCCATTTGATGGTGATGTTGTCATTCTAGAGTTGCTAAACCACTCATTGATGACCTAGAATTATTCTTGAGTTGTTTCATGATGGTGAGACTTGTTTGGTATGGTAAAGAATGGATTAAAGTATTGAATTTGTTTAATTTGATGTATTTTGTCAATTTGAAGAAATTATAAAATTAGGGTTTATAACCCTTTCCAAATTTGAGGATTTTCATATATGTGGTGTATTATGATATATATATGATGTATATTAAATTTTAGATTGATTGGATTTTATCTTGACTTGTTTTGAACAAGAAAGGACTAAAATGAAAAACTTGGAAAATTCTGGGGCTTCTCGGCAATTTGACAAAAATTTGGATTTTGTGTTACAATTTGTATTTTCATGTATTAGACATGTATAAATCATTTTGGGATTGATTTGGAATCAATTAAATATGTATTTGACAACTTTAGGAGCAAAATGATCAAATTGTAAAATTTGAGGTTAATTCGGTAATTATAAGAAATTTGATTTCTTGGTTTAAAATTTCAGATTTTATGTATTGTGTAATTAAAATAAATAATTTTATTTCAATTGCCCAAGAAAAATAAATACAGGAAATTGATTTGGAGTGAAAATACGTGAAAACGGTGAAAAACGACGTTATCGGGTAACTGCTGCCTAAATAGTAAACTGGTCACTGTTCGGGCAACCCACAAACTGTCCAAATGTTTTTGGAGCTGACATGGGCAGTCCTCATTGATGAGTGGTATTTCTATCACTATTTCCCACTCATTTAACCTAATATTTTGTATAGTTTCTTGAGTCTTGTGAATATTTTGATGTGTTTTGTGTTATTTTGTAGATAAATAAAGTTTCAGGACATTCTGGAGGTGATTTGGGGCAAAACAGTGAAAATTGGACGAAAAGGGCATTTTGGTAATTTCCCGCGTCGCGACGCCCAGACCTTCAGCGTCGCGACGCCCAGAATGCGCCGAATCTGCTAACGTGCGCCAGGTCAACGGGTCAGAATTTGAGAAGTTTGACTTTGCTAACGTGCGCCGTGCCACGTGTCACCATCACAGCCGATCTACTAACATGCACCGTGACACGTGTCGCAATCCTACGGTGCCGACAATTGATCTCAGCCGCCTTGCCACGTCATCGCCACGTTAGCATAATAATTGAGCTCTTAGCCGCCTCGCCACGTGTCGCCTTATCCTCTTATCCGAATCGCTACGTGTCAAGCTGTCATTGTGCCACGCCTCACTGTTCCAGCGTCGCGACGCTGAAGCCCTTGGCGTCGCGACGGCCGAAGCCTACCCGCGCCTATAAATTGAGCTCGAGATTTCAGAATTCAATGTACCATTCTCTCTCTTCTATTCTATCTAAAGAGAGAGTTTCTCTCTCTAGATTCTTTTAGTTTTTAATTTTTAGTTTTGTAAATAATTTTAATTACGTTTTGTAATAATAGTAATTTAATTTTTACTTTTTACTTTTTACAGTTTTTACTATTTACCATGAGAAGGTAACTTTCCCAGCTAGGGTGAAAGGTAATTCTTTTACTGTTACTATTTAGATTAATCTCCCTTAAAAATAATATATTCACTATTTAAAATATTGACTTAAAAATGATACCGCTATATTGGTCGGTTGGTAATTAATTTTAATCTGGTTTAAACCTGACTAATCAAGGATACCGCCAGATTGGTCGGTTGGTAATTTAATTTTGGTTCCGCCTTTATGGCTGGTTGGACTTAATTTGACTTAATCAGGATACCGCCAGACTGGTCGGTTGGTAATATTATCACAAGTTTATATATTATTTTATGGGAGATATCTAAATTAGTAGTAGTAAAAGTAATTCCTTTTACCTTAGCATTTTATTTTATTTTACTTTTCAGCTTTTACTTTATGTCTTTTACTTTTCAGTATTTTTACTTTATGTCTTTTACTTTTAAGTTCTTACTAGCCCTAGTTATGTGTTAGTTATCTGGGGGTGTGATGAATTCTAATATCACCGGTTTATAAGGGGTTATTTTATAGTTTGGGTAATTTAAAGGTTTACTTATTAAGTCTTAAGCTTAATGCTTCTTGTTATCTGATCACCAATAAGATTGAAGTGGTAAATCTAAAATGAACTAGGCATAGGGATTTTACGTTTCAGCCTTAGACTTAATAGCCCACGATCTTCCTTGAGGATAGATAACCCTTTAATAGATTTCCTTACATGATAGGAATATACCTGTCGGGCGGGGGTAGCCATAATTGGAACTTAAACTTAATGAATCCAGATAATTTGGTTGACATAGACATATGGTTCAATTGGGTTAAACTGGGTATTTGCGTCTGACTATCGACAGAGGCTTTTGCATAATTTAGTGTGGTTAGTAAACTGATTTATTACACAAACATAAAATAACCACTTCATCTTTTAAATGATATTAGAATGATTCACAACCCTAGATCTTTGTGTCTTTTGTTATTTTCCTTAGTATTTTCTTTTGTCTTTTTATTTATTTATTTTGCAAAACTACAATCAATCAAATCAACCAAGCAATCATTCTCTTATCCCTCAATTATATATCAGTAAATAAATAGATTCAATAATTAATAACAACAGTAGGAATTAAGTCCTCGTGGGATCAATATTTTTATACTACTTGAACGATACGTGCGCTTGCGTTATACGCGTGTGTTTACGCCGGTCACTCATGTGCATTGGTCGGTCGGTTCGGCCGGAAACGCGCTTTATGCTATTTTGTGGAAAAATATTTTCGCAAAGGTTTCGCGGAGTTTCTATTTTATTTATGTCGTCATATGATATCGAATAAATATGTTTAGGTGAAATATGAATGAATTATTAATATTGGATATTGAATAATTTATTCGTAAGTTTAAAAATTTTAAACTACGATTTCGTCCGAACCGCACTTCTTCCACTGCGACACCCTGATAAAACCCCAACACTTAATTCATGAGACGTAACTGGGTTTATAACACTTGAAAACATAAATCATGAACTGACACGTAAACTATAATTTTGACATCAGAAACGTAAATTGTGAACTGAAATGTAAACTAAATCAAGTAAACCATAAACTAAAGATTGTAAACATGTAAAGTATGAACTAAAAATATGTAAATCATAAACTGGAAACTGTAAATCATAGATTGTAAACATAGACTACAAATTGAGAAACATAAGCTGTAAACATGAACTATAACTTGAAATTAATGACACTTAATTGAAATCATAAACTGTAAATCGTGAACTGAAAACTATAAAGCATGGACTACAAACCTTAAGACATGGACTATAAACTGTAAGACATTGTCTGTAACTGTAAAGCATGAATTGTAATTGTATATCACTGAATATAAACTATATAACAATAATTGTAAACTATAAAGCACTAATTATAAGATATAAAACATTTAACATATAGACATGAAAAGATAACATTCACTCACAAAACTAATGTCGAGTCCTACTGCTTGTGTGATTGGGTGGAGCTAGATGGATTCTCCTGCATATAATCTACAAAGCATAAATTCAAATATAATTAGCATATTTGAACAGTTACGGTCTTAAACATGCGCGTGAATAATGCATGTGCCACTTCTGGCATGGAAGCTTAGGGCATTAACTAGCATCCTAAGACGTGACTTAAGGCAAACTAAAACAGAACCCGTAGTTGGTGACACATCACAATGCATATTGGTCTGAATCTCGACGCGAGCTGCTTAGATCGACGTCGTGATGCGCATCCCTCTATATCGCGACGCACCCCAGATTCTGCGTTCTTTCTCAATTTTACACTGGGATGCATTGTGACGTGTAGGACTGTATCACGATGTGAGCTCCTGCAACATGAGTTCACCCACAACCCATACATGCTTGCTCAACACAACTCCATCAATAAACACATGCTTTCTAACCATCTATCATGCTAATTCAACACTAATAAACATACTAAATCCTCTTCACTCTAACTTACTCATGCTCAAATCATGAAAATATCAATAAATAAGCATGATTAACATTAACATTAAACCCATCATAATCATGCAATTTTAACATGGATCATGCTTAGGGTTTCATGTATTCAAATTCTAAACCTTATGACACATACTTGAATCATTTGATTAACAACTAAGATAAAACTAAGAGACTTACTTGGTAGATTAATTCCAGAAATGGCAAAGAAATCTCCTAATATCTTGCTCAACAATGAAATGCCATGGAAAACAAGAATGAAGGAGAATGATGGTGCTTTTTCTCTTGGGTGAAGTGAGGTAAAAGAGAAAAAATAGACGAACACAGGCCTTGATTTTTTTTTTTATCAAAATGATATTAAATGAAAAAGTCAGTGCTAAAATTTTACAACAATCTCGTCACAGTGTAGTGAGCCGAAAATAAAGCCTAAATTTAATTTAGATCCGTATGAAATTTGGGAAAATACTTAACATAAAAGTTATAACCATATGTATAAGATTTCCAAAGGCACTTAAATCATTGAAAAAAATATATGTAACTCAAGATATCATCAAAATACCAAAGATTATTCATGGGGTTCTATAAATTATAAGGGTACTATAGGAGCGAAGTGGGGCTTACCGTTATGCCTATGACGTCGATGACAACTACACCGTTGCGCTCGCACCTCGTAGAAAATACAGATAATCCCGCGGATGGGGGGGACTAACCGGAGAATAATGGAGTCACCGCCCAATACGAAACACTGGGAATGATTTAAGGCAGCACTATGCTCAAAAGAGGTATCTCATATCTTATATTGCAAGAACACACAATAACAGTTTATAAAGGCATACAAGTTGTGTAAGCATGAATAATAAAATAACAATAAGTAAAATAGGTAAATATTTCTATGTTATTACAACATTTGATAAGAAAATGATACTGAAATGGATCTTAGGCATGCACCCCATGGGCCTAGCCTCGGTAAGGCATGGCCGTATATATTTCTATGTTGGCCAAACTTGCAAGAAGTCTGGCCGAACATTCAGTGTAATCCAAATACATAGAAAGATACATATAAAATAACGGATACGATAATCATACATTTTGGATGTAATAATAATGAAATGGCCATCTCCCAGCGGGTACGTGGAGTTGTATCCTAAGTACGAATCATATTACCGTCCATTCAAAATCGACTATGGAACTTACGTATGGGTTTCCATCCTATATACCTGATGAGCGGAAAATATATCAATATTTACCGCCTCTTTTACTTAATATTTTGTATAGTTTCTCGAGTCTTATGAATGTTTTGATGTGTTTTAGTTTATTTTGTAGATAAAATAAAGTCTAGACTCAATGGAATCAATCAAGATGAAATATGGAACAAATAAGGGCAAAAATTGGACTTGATATTTGGATTTTGGAGGTTGGAAACTTGAAATGACGTTCTAACGAAGTACAATTTAAGAACTTTCAACTTTGCGCAATTTTCGTATTTTGGCCATAACTTTCTACTCCAATATCAGATTGAGGTGATTCAAGTTCCAAATTAAAGAAGACGCAAAGATCTATAACTTTGACGTTCATAATAATTTCTAATTCCGAAGTTTGTATGACCGAAATTGATAAAATATCTGGAAGTGTGTTATGTGTAATTATTAAAGTCATTTTCAAAAAAAAAATAAAATAAAATAAAATAAAAAATGGAAATTGTCAAACTTCCACCAAACATGCTTGCATGTTTGGTGGAGGATTTGGTGCCATGTTTGGTGCCATGTTTGGTGGAGAAATTGGTGGAAGCCTTTAGATTTGCCTATAAATATCAAGCTAAACTTTGTAAATTTTTCATGCTTTCTTTGGGGGATTTCTCCATGAAAACCTAAAAGAAAGTGTCTTGCATGTTTATTTAAGTTTTCTTGTATTTTCTCTTTATTTATTTAATAAATTTTTGTGTGTTTTTAATTACATAATGAGTAGGTAATATCTTTTTGCTGGAGTCTGGGAGGAAACTTTTAATATAATAATTTAGATTTACCCCCTTAATTTAAATAAGTAAATTGAATTAATTATTTACAGTCTATATGGCCGGTTTTACATTATTGGACTTAGTTTCCGCCTATATGGTCGGTTTATGTGCTAACCTTGTTACCGCCTACATGGTCGGTTTATATGATTTTGTTCCACCTATATGGTCGGTTGGACTTTGGATAAATGACATTCACCGCTTATATGGTCGGTTTTAATGTAATTAATTCAAGAAATGATTAATTGATAAGGGAGTAGTCTATATTTGAAGTATTAAAAGTGAAACCCCTAGCTCCAATATTTTCTTTTATTGTTGTAATTTTCTTTACTTTTTAATTTTCCATTATGTTATTCTGTTTAACTATGCATCTTGTAATTTTAGGTATGTTTTGTAACTAAACATATTATCTATGGGTGTGATAAATTCCAATATCACTGGTTTATAAAGTTGGTTATTTTATGTCTTGGGTAATATAAAGGTTTATTTATTGAGTCTTAAGCTTAATGCTTCTTGTTAACTGGCCATTAATAAGATTGATTTGGTAAACTTAAAATGATATTGGAAAATAGATTTTAGGTTTAGCCTTAGACTCAATAGCTCACGATATCACATTGGGGCAAGAGATTCTTAGGTAGATTTCCTTACATGATATGAATATACCTGTCGGGCGGGGGTAGCCATAATTGAAGCTTAATCTTAATGAATTCAGATAACTTGGTTAATATAGGAATATAGTTAATTGGGTTACACTAGGTGTTTGCATCTGACCATCGGAAGAGGCTTTTGCATTTTTTTGTGTTCCAGGTTAATAAACTGATATATTGTACAAACATGAGATCACCACTTCATCTTTACAAGATATTGGAATGATTCACAACCCTAGATAGTTTTATAATATTGATTTTTCCTTTAATTTACTTTCACACTGTTTTTTTACTTGTTTTCAGACAAAAATCACCACCCAAACAACAATCAATCTATTAGGTACTTGTCAACATTTAACGTCATAAATTGATAACAAAGGTATTAAGTCCTCGTGGGATTGATATATTTTATACTACTTAAGCGATACGTGCGCTTGCATTACGTGTGTGATTTCACCAATAAAGTTTTTGGCGCCGTTACCGGGGACATATTTATCATTCACTATTAATTTTGAGGTTAGATACATTTACCTGTGTCTAATTTGTTTTTACTTATTTTTTTTCTTGTGTTTCAGGTTCTCAGTCACTACATGAGAAGAACTAGAAGCTTTGAAATCCATCAGTTTGACCCAGAAATTGAAAGAACCATCAGACAGTTGAAAAGGGAAATGCGAGATGGTAAAAAAACACTGATCAATATAGAACCTGAACCTTTGGAGGTTACCAATTCTCATTCGAGACAGAACTATTCCGATGGTTGACAGCTTCATTTCATGTATTATACTTCCTCTCTTACCAGCAAATGCGTGTGACATCAAAACATGCGTCCAAATGATACAACAGTCAGTTCAGTTTGGGGGGAATGCAACTGAAGATCCTAATGCCCACATCAGCAACTGAAGATCATGTCCTCACCATGAGATTGCAAAGTGGCTATAAGTCCAAACCTTCTACAATGGACTTTATGGACTAATGAGAACCACAATAGATGCTGCTGCTAGAGGAGCTTTAATGGAAAAATGAGAAGATCCAGCCTGTGACTTATTGAAGAAATGACTAGCAATAATTCTTTATGGCCAACAGAAAGGAGCATGATCCAACAAATTGCAGGGATCTACGAAGTATGAGCCAACACATCATTAAGTGATAAGCTGGATCAGATTTGTAAAAGTCTGGATACTCGTAACATGAAGGTTAATGTTGGATCAATAAGTTCACCATATGGAGGAACACCAGAGGCAGAATCATACAACCAACATGATGAGACGGTGAATTATGTCAACAATTTCAATAGACAGGGAAACAATCCATATTCCAATACCTACAACCCAGGGTGGATGAATCATCCCAATTTCCCATGGAACAACATTTCAGGGCAAAGGAACAATCCATCATCAGGATTCCAACAGCAAAATTATAGGCACTGCATTTTTGCATATAAGTCCCTATGATGAGTCTCGTATGGAGACACTACCTCTTTAGTTGTGAAAGTCGCGGGAAACGGACGTTGGAAGGGTAAAGTTGGAAAATGAAGTTCTTGTTGGATTTAATCCCGTTGTTTGGCTTCGGTGGCTTGTTGGACTTCCGTTTCAAAGCTTATCTTAGGCCCAAAACCCACATAAACCACTTACCGAACCCAAATCAAACCCAAAATACCCAAGCCTACCCATGGACCAAAACCCACGCCCATTAGACCCACATTCACGCCCATACCCTCTCTAATTAGGTAAATGCACATTTATCACATGCTAAAATCAAGTAAAATCACATTCCTAATTTAATTAAATCACCTACCAATTTAAATAAATCATATCCTTAATTAAAAAGAACAAATCAAATCAATTCCCCTAATTAAAGATTTCCTTATCACATACTAAATTAAAAGATATCTCCAATTAATACACAAATCTTATTTCTTCCCCAACAAGGTAAATCCCCTCCCTTGGCATATAAAAAGAACCCTTAACCCACACATTCAACCCTGACTCATTCTCATGAAATCAATCCTAAAATTCGGAGCTCATTCACACATTATTCCAACAAGAAAAGCCTTCATCCAGCCTCTCATTTGCACGGCTCCATTCACTAAATAAACCCTTCAACCGCCACAATACTTCACGCCTAGCCACTCACAGCCACCCACGCTGCACACAAAGGCCACAAACGTTTAAACAACTCTCACAAGCCTTAGCGCCTAGCCCCCACTTCACAACCTGCACACCAGTACACTCACGCCCTTCTCATTCGCCACCTAGCCTTCACTGCCTGCTCACGCCACGCAACATATCACAAAGCCTTTAGCCTATCTGCTCACGCCACGCAACATATCACAAAGCCTTCAGCCTGCCTGCCCGCACGTTGCACCCATAGACGGAACAGCCCCCCTCACGCCTCAGCATATCACTCATAGCTAGGTAATGATTATCTATGTGCCTTCACAGCTTTTCCTTATAGAAAGGTAGTGAATGAAGGAAGACAAAAAACCATTAACTAGCTCTAATAGTCCCTTTGATTAAACCCCTTAAACCCACTGTAGACACTGTTAACTAAAACAAAAATCACAAACATTACAAGACATTATTTCGAGGCTGATTCTCTATCCCCAGTGGAGTCGCTAGACTGTAGGACACAGAAATCGGCGATGCTATCCCGGGCTCGCGGCCCAGTCGGGAGTACGGAGTAGCCCGCGAGGGACTAAACCAGAGAAATAAAATGGAGTCGCCACCCAGCGTGAACTGGGAAATGATTTAAGGCCGCACTCACCCCTCGCAAGGGAAGACCTCAAACCGTTGGGTTCGGAATGGTCCCTTACTTATGCCACTTGTAATGAACGGATTTGTGCAATAATCTAACCAAGTTTACGCAACATACACATGCAAGAATAACCTATATCTAAGTTTGCATACAACCTATATCTAAGTTTGCATACATATGAGTATAACCTATATATAAGTTTGCATGCATAAAAGTAAATCGACATAACGGCAAGCACACAATTTCATGAACATATTAAATTGATAAATGTGGAAACATAAATAAATAATAATTGTCTAAACATAAACATTGAAGAGATATAATTAAACTCCTAGTGTGAAAGAAATAACTAAATCATGCATGGAAATAACGTGCTATTTCTAATGAACCATTGATAAACACAAGATTGGATAAAACGAAATATGTGCATTTCTCAAGTAGTACGTGGAGTTGTATCCCCTGTACAGACCGCACTACCGTCCATTCAGCTACATAATTTACGTCTGGGTTTCCATCCGATATACCACGAGAGATAGCACAAAAAAATTCATCCCACAATAATAACATAAATGAACAAACAATATGCATGCGGAGAAATACTAATAAATAATTAAAAAAAAGATGAACGAGAATAAATAAAAAGGTGCCTAAGGTCTTACCTTTTAAGTCGCCTCCTGGAAGTGCATTACGCGGCATGAGTGAGGTTAAGCGTGATAGATAGAGGGCGAGCTGTGTTAGGGTTTATTTAGGGTCTTTTTGTTTGTGAGAGGGGAGAGAGGCATAAGTGAGGTTAAGCGTGAAGATTGAATGTGTCTAGGGTTTTTAGTGTATTAGGGTTTTATTATTTGGCTTCCACGAGAGAGAGACAAGTATGCATGCGTGAGGAAGAGAGAGGGTGATGAAGGAGAGGTTAGGCGTGAAGATTGAATATGTCTAGGGTTTTTATTTATGCATGGTGTGAATGTGTTGCTGTTTGAATAATGGTCGATGATTATTGGCAGTGAGTGAGGAGGGTGCTTGAAGGGTTCTTTGTCTCAGTTGGTGAGTGATGTCGTGAAAGAGAGAGGAAGTAGAGGCCGTTTTTGTTGTATTATCGTGGGAATGATCTCCTTTTGGGTTTTAGTTTGTGTGTCTTTTTATAGGAGTGGGTTAGGGTTGTCCTTGTATGGGTAGGAAATGAGGATTGTGTAATTATGGGGAATATCTTTTAGTTAGTGTGTGATAAGGAAAAGATCTCTTTAACTTAGGGAGATGATTTGTTTTAGTTTAGGAAAATGATTTATTTAATTTAATTTGATTTGTTTTAATTTAGGCATGTTATTTATTTAAATTAGAAGGTGATTTGTTTGAATTTTAACATGTGTTTAATGTGTTGGATATTTTTTGGATGAGATTTGGTGGGCTTGGGCGTGAATTAGAGGGGCTTATGGGCGTGTGGCTTGGCCTTTTTTGGTGGGCTTGGGCGTGTGGCTTGGTGTATGTTGTGGGGTTTTGGGCCAAGTGTAGGACACAGAAATCAGCGACGCTATTCCAGGCTTGCGGCCCAGTTGGGAGTACGGAGTAGCCCGCGGGGGAACTAAACCGGAGAAATAAAATGGAGTCGCCACCCAGTGTGAACTGGGAAAATGATTTAAGGCCGCACTCATCCCTCGCAAGGGAAGACCTCAAACCGTTGGGTTCAGAATGGTCCCTTACTTATGCCACTTGTAATGAATGGATTTGTGCAATAATCTAACCAAATCTACGCAACAATAACCTATATCTAAGTTCGCATACAACCTATATCTAAGTTTGCATATAACCTATATCTACGTTTTCATATATATGAGTAAAACCTACATCTAAGTTTGCATGCATAGATGTAAATAAAATAAAAGCAAGCACACAATCCCATGAACATATACGTGAACGTTTCCTCAAGCGGTACGTGGAATTATATCCCAAGTACAGACCGTAATAACGTCCATTCGGATTCGGCTACGGAATTTATATATGGGTTTCCATCCGATATACCACGAGAGGCAACACTCAAGCATTAACACAAACGCAATTATTAACCCAATGCTTACATACGTGAAACATGATAATGCATATAACCGTAAATAACCGAAGAGACAGACATGTAAAATAAAAAAAGAGGATAAAAAACGCAAAATAAATACGGAATAATAAAGCAATAATAAACATAAATTAAAGGCAAAATAATAAAAGACTAATAATACGAAATAAATACTGAATAATAAATATGTGATCAAAGAATTTGGCCGTTTTCAATGTAGGACTTCGCATACCCGGTTGGTTCAAGTGAGATTAGGTTTTTTTTTGTGAGTGGCCGAGAGTGGTTGGGTTGTGTATTTTAGGGTTTATCTTATTTAATAATTTTAGAGAGAGAGAAAGAAGATTGAGGAATAAGAGTTAGGGCGTGAGAGAGAGGGGGAAAGTTGTGGGGAGTGGGAAGTGAGCTCCCTCCGGTCTAAGGGTTTGGCTTATGTGTCTTTTTATAGGAGATGGTTGGGGTTTACCTTATACGGGTAGGAAAACGGAGATTGTGTAATTATGAGGGAATATTTAATTTGTGTGTCATAAGTAAAGGATCTCTTCAATTAGGAAAGTGATTTGTTTTAGTTTAGGAAATGGATTTATGAGATTTGATTTGATTTCTTTAATTTAGGCATGTGATTTATTTTAATTTAAGAAGGTGATTTATTTGGATTTGATTTGATTTAATTAATTTGTGACATGTGTTTTAAATGTTTTTAATTATTTTTGGATTGGGCTTGGGCGAAATGGACTTTGGATGGGTGCAGGGTTTTTTTTGGGCTAAGGATGAATTTTAAAACAGAGATCCAACGAGCGAACCCAAAGCTAAGCAAACGAATTAAGTCCAACAAGGTATTAACTTCTGATTTTTTCCAACCGAAGTCCATTTCCCACGACTTCCACAACTTAACGGGTAGTGCCTCCGTACGAGGCTCATCATCGGGACTTATATGCAAAAATGCAGTGCCTACACCAAGGATGAAAGCAGCAAAAACAGAGATCCAAAGAGCGAACCCGAAGCTAAGCAAATGAATTTAATCCAACAGGTTATTGATTTTTGAATTTCTCATTCCGACGTCTGTTTCCCGCGACTTCCGCAACTTATCGGGTAGTGCCCCCATACGAGGCTCATCATCAAGACTTATATGCAAAAATGCATTGCCTACAATGGGGAATGAGCAATGTCATGCCATCACTTTGAAAAGCGGTACTGAGATAAAAAAAATGTTGGATTCAAGGCAATTGTTGAGGAAGTTCCAAAAGAAAGCAGCGAAGTTAAACCACAGATGAAGGAAAAAGAGGCAAAAGAAAATGATCGAGAAAAATTCACTCCACCTCCACTTTTTCCACAACATCTTCAGAACAATAAACTAGATAAGCAGTTTGCTTGATTCTTGGAGATCTTCAAAAAGCTGCATATCAACATTCCATTCACAGAAGAATTGGAACAAATTCCCAGCTATGTCAAATTCATGAAAGATATTATGTCATGTAAACGAAGATTGGGAGATTATGAGACAATAGCATTGACAGAAGAATGCAGCGCCATCATTCAGAGGAAGTTTCCCCCAAAGTTGAAAGATCCTGGCAGTTTCATTATCCCTTGCACCATATGAGAACATAACTTCGGTAATGCTTTGTGTGATATAGGTGCTAGTGTTAACTTGATGCCTTTTTCTATGTACAGGAAACTGCAAATCGGAGAAGAAATGCCCACCTCAATCTCTTTACAACTTGCTGATAGAATGCTCACATTTCCGAGAGGTGTAGTTGAAGATGTGCTGGTCAAAGTCGACAAATTCATTTTCCCAGCACATTTTATTATCCTTGACATGGAGGAAGACGAAGACGTTCCCATCATCGTCGGGAGACCATTCTTGGCTACATGTCAAACCATTATTGATGTACAAAAAGGTGAACTAACCATGAGGGGTCAGGACCAAGAAGTAATATTCAATGTTTTCAAAGCCATGGAATTACCGAATGAAGAAAATAATGAAGAATGTTTCAGACTTGTTGTGATAGATAGCACCGTCCAGAACTCTAATGACATGCAAAGTTCCACTGACAAACTTAAAGCATGCAATCTGCATGTGGAGCTTGAAGATAAAGTGTACTGCACACTGAAGAAGTTAAATCTTGATCTACAAGCAACTGAAGAAAAAAGGCTCCACCAACTTAACGAATTGGAGGAATTTCACATACAACCTTTCGAGAATGCCAAACTGTACAAAGAAAAGGCCAAAAAAAGACATGATGAGAAGTTAGTGCGCATACAACTGGAACTGGGGTAGCGGGTATTGTTCAGCAAATCAAGGTTGAAACTTTTCTCTGGGAGGTTAAAATCACGGTGGTCAGGTCCATTCTTAATCACCCAAGTTTTACCAGATAGAGCTGTTGAGTTACGTGATCCCAACTCCAATAAAACCTTCAAAGTTAAAATCAAGTGTGTCAAACACTACTGGGGAGAATCATTTGAGTGACAAAAAGAAAATGTCACACTTTCAGATCCATCCTAATATTCAGGTAGTTATGTCTAGCTGACGACATTAAACATAGTGCTAGCAGAGAGGCAACCAATGCAATTTATGTATATATTAAGATTTGATTTGTTTTATTTTTGTGTGTTTAATTTGTGTAGTTAAAGTCACATTTCAGGATGGAATACATTCTCGCAAATCTTCATAAGCAATTTCCTTCTCTCCCTTAAAACTCTGATGAAAGTCTACAAAGCTTGCTTAGAACAAATAAGATTACTGATGATCAAAGGTATTCCTAATGACATTCGTTGGATTATTGAAGCATGAGTCCGATTGGCAGGTGAGTCCTCTGACTCTTTTATTTCATATCTGCCTGGTTTAGGAAGAAGCACCTATGCTAAGAAAATAAGAGCTAAAAGACTAGGTGTTTGCTATAAATGTGCACGCATGACATGTAATACCCGTTGTCGTTCTTTAGGAATGATGTCTGATAACCGTGAAGATAAAATTAAATTCATTAGGGATGGCATGAGTAATGAGTCTTTGGATGACATATCATTGACTCTTGAGACGCATTCCAGTGGATATGTGCATAACGCAATTCACATGTTTCATGCACAATTTCGAAAAGAAAGACAACATTTAAGTCTCGGGAATCTGAATTTAAGAGACCTTGTTTGCCAATTTATAAGAAAATTGTATGGGAAGCTTGTCCCTGACGCATAGATGTCATTCAAGCTGTTACTTCTTGTAAATATTATTATTTATTTGTCTTTAACTAATAATTATGATTTTTTTTTGTTATTTTCTTATCTCCGACAAGATCCAGACTTTTTGACTTACACAATATATTTTACTGTTTAGTGAATAATTGTCATTTGGCAGGTACTAGTGCTATTATTACTCACCATTTTTCAGGTTCTATAAATTCAGCTCATCATTGTACTCTTGAAGACATCCATATTTGAGAAAAAAAATGAAAGCAACTTCAAGAAGACGAGTTGTAAACATCTGTGTGTTTTGCGGTACTAATTTTGGTTCTAAGCCAGAGTTCGTAGTGGCAGCATAGGAATTGGCTAGAGTCATAGTTGAGAGGAATATGGACTTAGTATATGGCAGTGGCAATCTTGGACTAATGAGGTATGTTTCAAAGGCCGTACAGGAAGGAGGTAGTCAAGTTCTGATAATCATCCTAAAACATTTGGCAGAGGCGAATCTTATAAGACCATCAAAAGAAGATGAATGTATTGTGCCAGGTATGTCTGAACGACTTGTGGAAATGATTAACCGTACTGATGCTTTTATTGCCTTTCCAGGTAGGTTGGGCATGATAGAGGAAATCTTTACAGTGCTATCTTGGGCGAACTTGAACATACACCAGAAACCGATTGGACTATTTAATGCTAATGGATTTTATGACTTTCTTTGTGTGTTTCTTGATGATGCCCGGAGAAATGGGTTCGTGTCAAAGCCTTTAAAAGATATCATCTTCACTACCAGAACAACTCATGATTTAATTGACCAACTCTTAGCATTTGAACCACAAATTGAACCTATCATTTCCAAGATAAGCTGGTCTGATAATGATCGTGGTAAGAAGCGTCGGATAAATCTTGATCTTAACCTTTAATTTTCTTTTTAGATGTTGAATTCTAGCTAACCAGATACTGTCTTCTAAACTCTTTTTCTACTTTTTAGACATTGGGGACAATGTCTTAATTAGGTTTGAGGGAGAGGAATATTTGATTAGTATTTTATTTTTTTCGTTGTGTTATTGCTTGGTTTTTAGTCAAAAATTTCAAAAAAAATTAAAATTTTAAAAAAAATAAAAAATATTTTATTTTTTGTTTTGAATTTGACTAATCAGGTGAAATTGGTGTGAGATAGCTGTGTAAGGAATTTCCACTCCTGAGACGTATCTCAACCTATTTCGTAACAAGTTAATTTTTGTTTATTTCCTTTTGAATTATTTAATTTGTGAATTCTCCATAATACTGACTAAATTGGATCTTCATATGCTCAATTGACAAGTATTATCAACATGCATGGTAACATACGACCATGAGTTGTAATTGAAAAGTTTGTAATATTTAGTGCTCTAGTTTAATTGGAGGAAGCATCTAAAAAAGCGATGGAATAAAAAAAAACATCTGAGATCCGAGTAATTAAGTTTGTAGGGGTGTTTTAACACCTAGTGCCCTAAAGCTAACTGGCTTGGGAGTCACTGGCCCAAAGCTCGCTACATGGATTGAAGAAGTTGTAAATAAAAAAAAAAAGATATCTGAAATCCGAGTAATTAAGTCTGTAAGGGTGTCTTAACACCTAGTGCCCTAAAGCCAACTGGCTTGGGAGTCACTGGCCCAAAGCTCGCTACATGGATTGAAGATGTTGTAAATAAATAAATAAAATCCATTGCTAAAAAAGTTTGAATTCTGATATAACTTTAGGAAAAACATAATTCTCTCTTTTCAACTACACTTATGAATATTGTGGGCACAATGAGCTGATTAATAACTTGTTGGTTGTGTATATGAAGATTGGTAAAAATAATCAGATAATTTACTTATTTGGTAATTTAGAAAGAAAGAAAATAACTATTAACTTGGATAAGAAATTTCACTTATTTAGTCACTAACTTGTTTATCTTTTTATCTTTTTGCTTTTGTGTTCATTTGATTGACGTTTATGGGTATCGTCACTGTAAGCCCTCATGAGACTATAACTCGTCCACTAGGGACACCTAGGGGTTTAAAGGCTTGTTGCATACGCTAAATGCAACTGTGATTCCTACGAAAGTGGCTTAGTTTAATTTTAATTGTTTATTACATTTTATTTTGTTGTTTTGCTCGAAGACTAGCAAAATATTAGGTTTGGGGTGTGATGAGCGGAAAATATATCAATATTTACCGTCTCTTTTACTTAATATTTTGTATAGTTTCTCGAGTTTTATGAACGTTTTGATGTGTTTTAGTTTATTTTGTAGATAAAATAAAATAGGGACTCAATGGAATTAATCAGGACGAAATATGGAACAAATAAGGGCAAAAACTAGACTTAACATTTGGATTTTGGAGGTTGGAAACTTGAAATGGCGTTCTAACGAAGTACAATTTTAGAAATTTCAACTTTGCGTAATTTTCCTATATTGGCCATAACTTTCTACTCCGATATCAGATTGAGGTGATTCAAGTTCCAGATTAAAGAAGACGCAAAGATCGACAACTTTGACGTTCATAATAATTTCGGATTCTGAAGTTCTCATGACCGAAATTGATAAAATATGTAGAAGTGTGTTATGTGTAATTATTAAAGTCATTTTCAAAAAAAAAATGGAAATTGTCAAACTTCCACAAAAAATGCTTGCATGTTTGGTGGAGGATTTGGTGCCATATTTAGTGCCACGTTTGGTGGAGAAATTGGTAGAACCTTTAGATTTGCCTATAAATACCAAGCTAAACTTTGTAAAATTTTCATTCTTTCTTTGGGGGATTTCTCCATGAAAACCTAAAAGAAAGTGTCTTGCATGTTTATTTAAGTTTTTTTTTTTTTTTTTGTATTTTCTCTTTATTTATTTAATAAATTTTTGAGTGTTTTTAATTACATTATGAGTAGGTAATCTCTTTATGCTGGGGTCTGAGGGGAAATTTTAAAATAATAATTTAGATTTACTCCCTTATTTAAATAAGTAAATTGAATTAATTATTTACAGTCTATATGGCCGATTTTACATTATTGGACTTAGTTTCTGCCAATATGGTCGATTTAGGTGCTAACCTTGTTACCGCCTACATGGTCGGTTTATATGATTTTGTTACCGTCTATATGGTCGGTTGAACTTTGGATAAATGACATTCACTGCCTATATGGTCGGTTTTAATATAATTAATTCAAGAAATGATTAATTGATAAGGGAGTAATCTATATTTGAAGTATTAAAAGTGAAACCCCTAACTCCAACATTTTCTTTTATTTTTGTAATTTTCTTTACTTTTTAATTTTCCATTATGTTATTCTGTTTAACTATGCATTTTGTAATTTTAGGTATGTTTTGTAACTAAACATATTATCTAGGGGTGTGATGAAATCCAATATCACCGATTTATAAAGTTGATTATTTTATGTCTTGGGTAATATAAAGGTTTATTTATTGAGTCTTAAGCTTAATGCTTCTTGTTAACTGGCCATTAATAAGATTGATTTGGTAAACTTAAAATGAACTTGGAAAAGGGATTTTAGGTTTAGCCTTAGACTAAATAGGTCACGATCTCACCTTAGGGCAAGATACTATTAGGTAGATTTCCTTATATGATATGAATATACCTGTAGGGCGGGGGTAGCCATAATTGGAACTTAATCTTAATGAATTAAGATAACTTGGTTAACATAGGAATATAGTTAATTGGGTTACATTGGGTGTTTGCATCTGACCATCAGAAGAGGCTTTTGCATATTTTTGTGTTCTTGGTTAATAAACCTATATATTGTACAAACATGAGATCACCCTAGATAGTTTTATAATATTGATTTTTCCTTTAATTTACTTTCGCACTGTTTTTTTTTACTTGTTTTCAGACAAAAATCATCATCCAAACAATAATCAATCTATTAGGTACTTGTAAACATTTAACGTCATAAATTGATAGTTAAGGTATTAAGTCCACATGAGATCGATATATTTTATACTACTTGAGTGATACATGCGCTTACGTTACGTGTGTGATTTCACCGATCAATACCACGGGATCATACAACCGAATATAAGGCAAGTCTAGCCAGACATATGACAAATATGGTCAGACATATTTTACAAATCAGACAGTAAACAGAGCATGTGAATAACAAATATAGCGACATTAAATCATAACATACTTAAACCAGAAACTAAAGAGAACAAAATCAGGCATAATTATACTAATGAGATGATAAATACATAATTACAATAGCAGAAACATGACAGAAACATGTATAAATAACAATATTTAGCAGCACATGTATATCATTAACTAAAGAAGAACAATGAAGCAACTAAACATACATAAATTAAGGGTAACGAGTGTAACATAAAAATAGCTAAACATGTAGTAAACTAAGCAGTAAGCGCGACCATATATATCTATATTTGGTCGGATGTGTGCATGTCCAACCGAACGCAGTGTACATCCGGCCGAGTATATTATGTCAAAAAAGAATCTCAGATATGCTTATAAATAACAAATGGTGCCCTCAGGTCGTACCTTTATGCTTCTGTTGTGGCTCAGAAGATGCCTCTGATTGTTTGTTGCTACTAGATTCACGTTCTCTATTTTTCTCTCAATGATTTTTTAGAATTTTAGGGTTTCTCTCTCTGATTTTTCAAAATTTATACCAAAACTAGCCTCAATTGTGAAGGGATAAGACCAGTTTTTATAGTGAAATAGATAGGTCTAAGCATAGAAGGCCAGTCTGCCTCCAGTAATTGGCAATCAAAATGTCAGACACAGCTCGATAGATGTCCGATCGGATGTACATTTTGGGACATACCTTCGGCCAGATGCAATCAAGCCCGTGATTCAAGCTGTTTGAATTTTATACGTGTGCTGATAGCTCAATAGATATTCGGCCGATAATTAAATTTGAATTATTTGTCCGACCGGACACAATCAGATCTGTTAACTTAAGTAATTGACAGTCTGCTCATTGAATGACAGATTTGTTTTATCCGGCCGACTTCAGGGTTTTCAAGGCATATCCAACCGGATGTTCTGGCTAAAGAGAAGGTAGGCCGGACATAGGTGATGTCCGACTGGCTTTTGGTTGTGTTCCTTGGAGTTCCTTTCCTTTTTGGCATTCATCCTTATAATTTCCTAATTTTCAGGGGGTGTCTCTGTAAGAGACTCATCATCGGGCTATACATAAAAATATAATGTCTACAGTCGCCCCCACTTTGGTAGGCGTGTACAGTGTGTGACAGTGATATGCCTATCAACGTCATGCATGCATTTTTATGTATCTGGCTTATCAAGCCTCGTTGGGCTCACCTGATTTTTACAGTAGGTTGTTGAAAAATGGACCCTTAGGTCCCTTGATGCCTCATCGATGGTGAGATACCTCAATCTCTGCTATGTTAGTTAATGGACCCGCAGGTCTTTCGATGTCTCGATTAGTAGTGAGATGTCTCGATCTCTGCTCTGATAGTTTATGGACCCTCAGGTCCCCCGATGCCTTGACGGATGGTGAGATGCTTCAATCTTTACTGTCATAGTTGTTGGGCCCTCTGACCATCTGATGCCTCAATCGGGTTAAGATGTTTTGATCTCTATTGTCATTTTTAGGCTCTATTTTATCCTTGGGGCTGACTGTGGTTTGATATTGGTACCCCATTCTCAAAGTTGTTGGATGAGTTTCGATTTCACTGCCTCACAAGTTTCAATTTCATTACTTTCCCTACCATTTGACAACTCCCAAGTATATGAACTTGTTGATGGCCCCATTCCTGCCATGAAAAATCGACATGTCGTAAACAATTGTTCCTAGTTTTTCCATTTTATCATTAGAGCTTTTCTTCCGAATAGGCTTTCATGTTATGACATTCTTTTCTAGGCAAGCCTCCCCTCAGTTTTCTATTTCTTGGAAGTACTAGTGCACTGGAATCTGTCACGTTGTCCAGATTTAGTTCCCTTATCTTTGTCTGGTCGGACTTCTTTATAAAATGGTAGGTGTCTCTCTCATTCGTCACCGATGCTATAAAAACTACCTCCATTTTCAAAAATTCCCAAAATCTCCGATCATCATTCCAAACCTTATTCTTCACAAATGGAACCCCCCATGACTTCCAGCCCTCGATCGTGCACCTAAAGACCCACAACTCCAATTCGTTTCGGGCTTGGGAAGCACCTCTTGTAGTAAAAAATCTCATGGACTCGAATACGGGGATGTGCACCCGCTCTCGTGGCTCTTAGGGACCACGCGTGCTCTCGAGTAGAACCTGTAAGTCCTTCTTCCTTTTCTTTTCTTTTCTTTTCGCATTTTTGGGTTTTGTTTCACAATTCATATCTAGCCGGACTTTATGTGAAGTCCGGACCCCAAATTAATTTATATCCGGCTGAAGTTAGGGTATATCCGACCGACCTTTTCTGCACTTCAATTAGCATGCAAACTTAGTTTAGGCTTTAACATAGGCCAATAGCTTCAAATCACCTTATCCTTCACCAAAGTTCCATATGTCACCGTCATAGAGGGCCTATGTCAGACCTAGAAATCCTCTGTCTAGCGTAGATTTACCTTTAATATCCGGCCAAAGATCTTAAATATCCGACCAACCTTTTGGGCATGCAAATCTACATCCGGCCGTATTTCCAGAGCCCGGGGCCACCCCCAGGCCTGGTAGTGTCACTGTCTCGCTATTTATGTTTCTTTGTTGAACCTTATTTGTCTTTTACCGTTTGATGCCTCATGCCTTAACTCCAACAGTGATTCTGTTGGTGTACACAAGTGGTTTGAGAAGTTCTCTGCCGAGGTGAAGGCTCAGATTGATACCACTATATTTACATGCTCCATCTGTTGCCT
Source organism: Zanthoxylum bungeanum (assembly GCA_019454045.1). Classification (NCBI taxonomy): domain Eukaryota; kingdom Viridiplantae; phylum Streptophyta; class Magnoliopsida; order Sapindales; family Rutaceae; genus Zanthoxylum; species Zanthoxylum bungeanum. The sequence goes on from SKCR01009124.1 coordinate 73,246, forward strand.
TCCAGATCGTACCCAGAAGCATGAAAAGAGGGGGCTCTAGACGTAAGTGGAAATGTGGATGGACACCACCCACACCTTTTACCTCATAGTGGGCGAGATAACCATCACGCCGAGGGATTTTACTTACCTGACAAGCATTCCCTGTAAGGGACGGCGTATTAGGTTTGACTGCAACCTCTTCTCCCCAACCATCCAGAATGATCATATCACCAGGCTGCTAGGATTCACTTCCAGGGCCCAATCTGGAGTTATTGCATACATGTGTTGGAATATATCTCTAGGTTATAACGTAATATGTAAACATGATTTTATTTTAAGTAATAAATAATGTAGTTATTCATTTATTAAAATGTTGATTTTAAAATTACATATTATAAATTATTATGTATGTCTTTGGATACTAAATGTACTTTCGGACTTAGTGTATAAAGTTTATACATAAGAGGAATTAAATATGAAATTAGTAATCCTAAATAGTCCTTAGAGAGAAAACGAAGACAAATACTTTGTTTGTGGTTTATCTATAGTTGTAGTCCATTATATAAATATATGACAACCTTGATCCGAGATCATACATGTGGTGACATGAGAATGAAGACACCTTATATGATGTGATCGTGTTGGACGCAGACATAAATGAATTTCTAATAATATTCATTAAATAAAGAGATTCATTTCAGTATACTAAATGGTCATATATGGATTGATGCGAATCTTGAGTGTACTACGAACTCCTACATGACACGCTATGTCCTTTGATTTACAAAGGTGAGTTTGGTGAAGATGTCCTGACTAATAGCTACGTACTTTAGGGACATAGTTTGGTGTGGCTGGGGAAGTTTTACATAGATATGGAGTTCAATCCTTCTTGCGAGAAGTAGATGAGTATCTTCCTTAAGGTTTGATTCGGTACTTGAATAATGAGAGCGTTTAAGTGATTCTATTAAGAATAGAAAGATTATTATTCATAATGGTTATGAATAAATCGTTCATTAGAGAATAAATGATACCTAAGGTAAAAATAACTAGAGGGGTATAATGGACATTTTGACCCAGCTCTAATTATGAGATACGCGTGAAGGGTTAATCCATATGTAATGACTATATCGATGGACACTGACTTAATTCGGCTTATATAATATATTTACAGCAACGAGAGTGAAACTTTAGGTTTTTAGTGGAATAAATTAAAGTTAATAATTCAGAAAATTCCCTCCCCCGAGTGGTAGATTTTAAACATGCATCATCTTAATTTATGGCCAATAAACTAGAAGCATTAAACACAAGACAATATAAATAAACTGAATCAAAACTTTATAAAAAAATTGGCAAACAACACATAGGTTCAAGCATAGGCTACATCATCCTCTAGAATAATAGAGTTAGTTCATGAATAAATATAAAAACAATGAAAGTATGATCAAGAACTTAATGGACATCATTAGAGTTTAAAGAAAGAAACTAGAAGATTAAACCCGAATCGAATCCTTTCATCTTCGGACGTCACCGCATTCGTCTCCTCTTGTCGCTCTTCAATCTTTCTCCTTAGATCTCTCTAAAATATGTGTTTAGAACACTTTAGTTGTGTATTGGTCTCCTCTTTAAGGTTTTGGATGAGCTTCTATATTTATAGGGAAGTCTTGGAGTCCTTATGCATGTAGAACACTGAAAAACTGAAGGTTCTGGACATCTTCCGTAGTTTCGCAACATCAGAAGTTGCGTTGCGATGCCAAATCCTCGGGAATAATGTATGGAGTCTGTCTGGGCGTCACGACGCTTCAATGGGTGTCACGACGGTAGGCCAATTTTTAAGAAAGTGATTTCTGCATTTTTTGTTCTCCAACGTGCTTTCGATGTGTTTGTAAAGTCCCAAAACAAATCCGATTTCTCTAAGATCCATTATCCAATCTTCCTACTATTAAAATATAAAAGAAACTACAAAATATATTAAATGACACAGAGTGGGTATAAACTGCACTTATCAAGCATTTATGTGGAGAAGTATAAAACAATCTTGTATTGTTGACACCATCATTGAGGCTGAATATGTAGCAGCTTGTAAAGAAACTAAGGAAACAATGTGGTTCCTGAAATTCTTGGTAGATTTAGAAGTTGTTACAGATATAGATAAGCCACTCACACTTTATTGCGATAATATTGGTGCAGTGGAAAACTCCAAAGAGCCAATAAGCCACATAAGGGGGAAGTATGTTGAGAGGAAATATAATCTCTTTAGGGAGATATTGCAGATAGCGTCTGCAGAGAACCTGGCTGATCCATTTACAAAGACCTTGACGATTAAAGTGTTTAAAGGTCATCTAAAGGGTCTAGGATTATGCGACATATCTCATTTGTTCTAGTGCAAGTGGGAGATTGTTGGGATATATACCCTAAAACATAATGTAATATATAGTAGTAAATAGTAACCATGAGACTATAGCAGTGAACAATAATAGTGAATATTGTCCGCGAGCACTGTAGCATGAACAATAGTGAACAATAAAATTATTATTATTCATGAAAAAATAAAAAATAAATAAAAACAAGTAAATAAGATCTGATACAGATTTGGCTTAAGAAGCGGAAGGACAGAAAGAAATTTTGAAAGTCGTTCTCGGTGCCTAAGGTCGCTTCCATTGTTCGAGGAATCGGTTCCTATGGTGGGAGCTCCAGACTCACTGTGAAAGGAGTGAGCCCGAAGGTGCATAGGAGATCGGCCAGTTGGTCCGATCTGTCCTCCTCTGCTTATTCTCTAACGCTGCCAGCTAAGTCGATCTTTCTCTTATTCCCATACTCTGCAATCTGGATGCGGTACATGAGTGGGATTGTTGATCTTTTTCTCTAGTGGCTCTTTACCAAGGATTGGTCCGGAGCTATCGCGGTGGTCTTTACGTCCAGGGCTACGGGTTCCCGGTAGAGGTATGCATTTTTGCTCTAGATTTTCCATTCCTAAATTATCTTATTCTATCAATTGATCTTGAATTTTTCTGACTTTCATATGCTTGGGAGTATGAGTTTACCATCTTGACGAGGTCCTTCCCAAACTCATAAGAAGATGCATGTTCCTGAGCTTGTCTCTGTGGAATCATTCCACCGTGGGGTCAATAGAGGCCCACGATACTAGCATGCATCGAGCTCAGTCAAACGCGCTAACCTTGGATATGGTAAGTTTCCTAATGTTACTCATATCTGGTTGTTTTTCCCATTTTCGGCCTTATTTCTTCTGTCTTTTGCAGATTGACAAAGCCTGGTGGGAGATCATTATCGCTATATAGTGGACTATTTCTATGTCTTCTAGGTACCGATCGGTGTTTGTGGTACTTAGGTGAGAGGGTTTTCTCTTAGCATATGGGTCCCCAGGTCCGTGGGTCCTAGTTTCTCTTCCGACTGTTATGTTCATCGACCTCATGATCGAAGGGAATGAGTTGATGGCTATCCTAAATGGCTTCTGGCCGAGGACTTCCTTGTAATAGTGGTTACCTTGAGTGGTCTCATACTGCACTACTCGGACCACTCCCTCTTACTCAGCTTCCTCCGGCTGCCTAGATACACTTCGATTCATTTATTGACTTCTTTTTAGAACCTCACGTGCTCTTACTGATATACTCCTTGATGTAGATCTGTAGATGAAGTCGTGGGGCTCAACACGCACATCTATCCTCTAACGTTGAAGAGGAGAAATAGATGGAAGGCGCGACATGTCCATCTTCGTCAGCCCCTATATGGATTTGGCCCCGGGTCCACTCTTCTTGGCCAGGTCCGGGCCCTACTTCTGCTTCTACCTCATCATCAGTTCCTCCTATCGGCCTCATTCTCTGCTCAATAGGTTATTGGCCGGACCTGACCTATATGGCATATGGTGATGATTGTGGGGTTGAGATTCTTACTCTACTCATAGGCGGGATACAGACTCTGACGGTTACCCCTATGGATGTTACCCACTTAAGTATCTTTGTCGGTTCATTTTCTCTATATCTCTGCTTAGTATCTCACACTGATCATGTCGTGCTTGCAGACTCCTATGGACTTTTGAAATCACTGTTATCGTCTAGCGTAGGCGGTGAAGTGTGAGCTAGCCATCCAGAGTCTTTCGTACAAGGTACCTGTAAAAATAGAGTTAACGTGTATGCATGTTTTCCTAATTTTTTCTCTTATTTTTCCTAATGTAGGGTTGCCTAGAGGCGCAGGTCAGAGACTACTAGCGTGGGGTAGATAAGATGGTGGCACAGGTTCGGGATCACAAAGCCCTTGAATGCCAACTTGATTATGGGGCTGAGACTCATGCTCTACTCCTAGGCGGGATACGGGCTCTGATGGTTACCCTTATGGATGCTACCCACTTAAGTATCTATGTCGGTTCATTTTATCTGTATCTCTGCTTAGTATCTCACATTGATAATGTCGTGCTTGCAGATTCCTATGGACTTTGCAAATCACTGTTATCATCTAGCGTAGGCGGTGAAGTCCGAGCTAGTCATCTAGAGTCTTTCGTACAATGTACCTGTAAAAATAAAGTTAGGGTGTATGCATGTTTTCCTAATTATTCCTCTTGTTTTCCCTAATGTAGGGTTGCTTGGAGGCGCAAGTCAAAGACTACCAGCATCGGGTAGATAAGATGGAGGCGCAAGTTCGGGATCACAAAGCCCTTGAACACTAATCTGAGCTGGTACGCCAACATCTTTCTTATTTGGAGGTTGATGCCACATGATGGGGGTCGAGTGAAGGGATTTCATTTTGGCGGTGCACCGAGGGATCCAAAGCTTGATGAGTCTACTGAGAAGGAGTCCGAGAGAGAAGAGACAACCTCTGATAATTGGGATAGCTCTCATTTTTCTTTTGTTGTAATTACATCAAGACATTTTGTACAAAAATAAAAATTTTGAGATTTTTTTATTTAATAAAATTATCTTTCATATATCTGTCATTTGCATTTACTAGTTCATAACACATGTGGGTATAGCATTTGTATACTATATGGAACTTAGAACGTTGGGCCGAATATAAGTTGAGTCCGGCTGGATATGTCATGTATGTCTAGCTATTCTGGAGGAGTAAATCCATCCATTTACTCGGACGTAATATGTTTATCCGGTTGGAGGTGACTCGATACCTCACAACAACGAGTTTCATTAAGAGAGTAGAAATCCCTCTTCCAACAGTAAAACATAAAACTTTCTCTATATAAGACTTCGTCTCTTCCCAGATTTCTTCTTAAAAACTTCTTTCCTCTCATCTTTCACTTCTAAGCACCATTTGAGTCTCATTTTCCCTGCCCTAGTCTCATTATTCTTCGCAGTACCTCTGACCAGTTATCTATATCCAGCCAATGATTTCGTATATTCAGCTGCTATTGGATACATTCGACCATCCCTCAACGACATTCACCCACTGCCCAGGTCATACGATGGCTCATATTCTGCAAGATCATGTCATGTCCTTGGTCTGTGGGGTGTCTTGTAGGTCACTCCAAGGACTAGCTCAGTTTTCTGCTCTTCGTTACCGTCATCATGTCAAAGTGGACCATGTATTTCTTAAGGCCGCTATGACATTCTGGGACACTGAGAATCACGTGTTTTGCTTCAATAGCCATGAGTTGTGCCCCATGCTCGAGGAGTTTGCCGCCATTATGGGTCTTCGATTTCCCCTGTCTACTCTTCTGACAATGTCTTTTTTCAAATAATCAATATCCATTGGAAGCCTATGCGGTTTTTTCTCCTTAAACCCCCGGGATCAAGAAAGTAGTGCCTACCTCCTCATTAATTGAAATGTCTGCATTTTTAGATGGTGCTTTTAGTATAGGGGTAGGGCCCCACTATTGGATAAGTGTTGTCATATTTTGTATCCTAGCCTGATACCTCATGTTAGGTCATGATAGTGAGCGAGGGGACTACCGATTACTCCATATCATTCAAGGTATCTGTTACGATTATGATCTGTCGACCGTTATCTTGGCTGAGACATTTCATGGCTTAGATGGAATCAAAATAAGACATTCCAACCGATTCTCGGGGAGTCAGTTACTTTTACAGGTATGCCCTAAATATTTCCTAAACCGTCCTTTCGGATTTTCAGCCTAGCAGGCTGCTCTAACTTTTTCCTGGGTCACATCTTCAGGTTTTCAATCCAGCGGGCTAACTTTTTTTTTTTAATTCTGGGGTAGCTGCATGAGAAATTGAACCTCATCACTCATTTTTCTGTATTCTTCCTTACCTCATATGGTCCCCGACATCATCTTGTCTGTGCCTTGGTGAAGAATGGTCATTCTTATGACGTGTGAAGAAAGTGGATGTAGCAGCTGTCAGATACTGAAATCTTACGGTTGTGCCCTTCATGGCGTCTCAGCCATTTCACTATAAACTTCTTTAGCCACTGCGTTCCTATTCCTAATCTCCACGTCGGTTCATTTTATCTGCCAACTAGACTGTATCGACAGAATGGGTGCTTCCCGCCTCCTGCCCATGAAAGGCGGACCTTTCAAGGTGGTCTTGTGTCTTGTTCATTTTTAGGCCACTTCCCTAGCAAGTGGGTTGAACAACGTGTTGATTATCACTGCCCCTGAGTCTTCTATTGCATCCGTCGATCATGACTCTGCGACTAACCCTCATGACCTAGGCCTCAAAATGAAAATGATAAGAATGTGATTCATGCATGCTTAATAGAATTTTTCTTATTTAGCACTTTGTATTTTGTGAATATTTTGAACTTTATATCAATAAAACATTAGCATTTTCTCTTAGTACATGTGTGAATACATTAATTATTTTATCGTAAAGATACCATGTCGCTAACTGGGCCTTTCAAGTTTTCCAGTTATCTATTTTTTCTCTTACTTATCCCTAACTTTTGCCTAAACTATTTTAGGTCTAGCGGGATGTGCTGTAATTTTAATTTGGGTCGTCCTTTGTGGATTTTCAACCCAATGAGGTTTTTCTTTCATTTTTTCTCTTTTCTTACGCAAAGTATTTCTTCAGCCTATCGAGTAAGGAATCCCACATAACATCAATTCTAATCGTATTTCACCATTTATTTTGACAGATCTGACTAGGATCATGAGTATTAATGAGGCCAGGTAAATATTCAACGTGATGAATACCTGACGTATTGGTTGATGTATATTTCAAAAGAGATATGTGTGTATATGTGTGTGTGTGTGTGTATAGTTATATCGATATAACCGTTTGTAGAACAATATGATATATAGTTTTATTGTGTCATAATTTATGAGTTACTTGTCAATGGTTGATGGATTTGCTTGAGTATTTGAGAAATGATTTGAGATGATTTGGATTTGTTTGAGGCTTCATTTGGCTTGAGAAATGGTATCAGATGTTGTTGATAAGTCAATATGATTTTTTTTTTACTTGTATGATTTGATGAGTTTGACATTCGAGATAGTATTGATTAATTTTAATGAGTATGCTTTTCAAAGTTTATACATAGAATTGACGAATTTAGATGACATGTGCACTTGTGCTAATTAAGATAGGGTCGAAAACCCTATCTCAGAGTAAAGTTAGGACTAGAACTCTTATCTCAGAGTAACGATGGTGTTAAATTCTCTTTCTCACAGTAAAGATATGAAGCCTAGCCGATGATGATGTTTTTCCTAAGACAATGTGTTTTATAGGGATTCATTTTTATGAGAGTTATATAAAGATACAATTTTATGATAATATTGGTTTTTTTAGTTTAATTTCATTTTCAGTAGATGAGTTCTATGATGTATTCTTTAATCATGGGTAGAACTATAGAGTATATGTCGATATACGATCTGTGTGAGCATGTTTTGGAAGTTTTTCGTTTACGATTCAAATATATGTTATTTTACTCTTACCCTATTTTCTTCTATCATTTCTAGTAAAAGTGTGGTTACTTACTGAGTTTTATAACTCCTACCAAAATAGTTTGCTAGTTTTACAAATTGGCAATCAGATCAGTCAACCATTCAAGCTATGGGAAAGTCATGCTTGAGACGACAAATCACCCAAGTTGCAGTCATCCACTTCAGAGTCTTGGGAAATGTCATCGAAGTCTAGAAACTAAGTTGATTATGTTTATGTTTTGAGTTGTGCTGAGCATGTAGTTGTATGTATATAATTAAAAATTTTGATTAGTGTGTGCAATTATTGGCACAAAACCATTAAGTAATGAAAATGAGTATTTGATGTGTCTTGAATATGGACCTGAGGTCTTCTGGCATATTTTATGTTCATTATAGGTCTCCAGAGGTGCTGGACTAGGTCCAGGTTGTGTGATTTTTAGCAGACATCATGCCGAAATTTTAGTAGCATCAGAGGCTTAGGGAGATGGGTTATCCCTGTCTCCTGCCGGTAACATCCTGATTTTGGCAGGATGTTACAAAATTGGTATCAAAGTAAAGGTTTAGAATTCTGTGACTGCAGCTACAGGGTATCCGATCATCTGAGTAAGTTTTCTATTATGTACATACCATTGATGAGTGGTAAATGTATCACTATTTCCCACTTATTTGACTTAATATTTTGTATAGTTTCTTGAGTTTTATGAATATTTTGATGTATTTTGTGTTATTTTGTAGATAAATAAAGTTCCAGGACTTACTGGAAGCAATTTAGGGCCAAAATAGTGGAAAACGGACAAAAATGGCAAAACTATCTTTTTGTCGTCGAGACGCACAGCAACTTTGCGTCGCGACCGCTAACGTGTGCTGAAGTTTACTAAAATGCACCGCTTGCTAAAATACGCCAGACACATGTCAACATCACATCAAATCTGCTAAAATACGCCGGATATGTATCACCATCACATGCTGCCGACAATCATCATCATCGCTAACGTGCGCCTGCCACGTGTCAACATCACAGCGAATGATGCTAATGTGCGCCAGACACGTGTCATCATCCCATATTGTCGACAATAGACATCGCCACTTCAGCACAATCATTCAGCTGCCGAAAGCCGCCAGGACATGTGTCACCATCTCCGCGAAGCCAGCGACACATGGCAGCAATCAACGGCGCATTGCGACGCGCAAAGTCCGGAGATGTCTATAAATTGAGCTCGATTTCAGAATTCATTTCATACTTTCTTCTAAGGAATTCCTTAAGAATACTAAGAAGATTGTGTCTTGTTTGTTTATTTACCGCTTTTTGTAATTAATTTTATTTACTTTTCGCAATAGTATTTTCTTTTCTTTACTTTTCAGTTTTTACTATTCAGCATGAGTAGGTAACTCTCTTCTGTTGGGGTGAAAGGTAAGCTTTTATTACTAATATTTAGATTAATATCCCTTAATTATAATATATAAACTATTTAAAACCTGACTTAATGGGATACCGCCTTATGGTCGGTTGGACTTAAATAAAATTGGTTTTAATCTGACAAAACATGGATACCGCCTTATGGTCGGTTGGAATTAATTATAAATTTGACTTAATCAGGATACTGCCTTATGGTCGGTTGGTAATATCATGCAAAATTAATATATTATAATAAGGGAGATATCTAAAATAGTAGTAATAAAAATGGATTCTCTTACCCCCAGCATTTTCTTTTATTGTACTTTTACATTTTTAAATTTCCAGCATTTACTTCCAGCATTTACTTCCAGCATTAACTTTATTTAATTTCCAGCATTTACTTTATGTCTTTTATTTTATTTAAGCTTTTATTAGCCTTAGATATGTGTCGTAACTAAACCTGTTATCTGGGGTTATGATGAATTCCAATATCACCGGTTTATAAGGGGTTATTTTATAGTTTGGGTAATATAAAGGTTTATTTATTAAGTCTTAAGCTTAATGCTTCTTGTTAATTGGTCATTAATAAGATTGATGTGGTAAACTTAAAATAAACTTGACAAAGGAATTTTAGGTTTCAGCCTTAGACTTTGCGCGTGATCTTCCTTGAGGAAAGATAACCCTTTAATAGATTTCCTTACAGGATAGAAATATACCTGTTGGGCGGGGATAGCCATAATTGGAACTTAATCTTAATGAATTTAGGTAACTTGGTTGACATAGACATATTATTAATTGGGTTACACTGGGTATTTGCATCTGACCATCGACATAGGCTTTTGCATAATTTCGTGTTCCAGGTTAATAAACCAATATATTACACAAACTTGAGATAACCACTTCATCTTTAAAAAGATATTGGAAGAATTCACAACCCTAGATAGTTTAATAATCTTGAATTTTCCTCAATCTTCTTTCGCACAATTTTATTTACTAGTTTTAAATTTAAAGTCACCATCCAATCAAACAATCAATCCATTAGATAATTGTAAAAATTTGGCTTCATAAATTAATAGCTTTGGTATTAAGTCCTCGTGGGATCGATATTTTTTATACTACTTGAACGATACGTGCGCTTGCGTTATACGCGTGTGATTACGCCAATCAACCATATAACTCTTATATTTGCAATCTAATTTGATTTCTTATGTATATTATATGATGTGTTATGATTCCAATCTGATATGAATTGATTGATCTGATTTGCTATGTTTTTTACTTGAATGTGATATGACGTGACGTGGTTTATTTTAGTAAAGATCATGTGATGCTCGACGATGTATAAAGTTAGGTAGCTTTTGGATATATATAAGATAGTTCCATATATATGTTCTGTTCCGATTGATAAGATATAATGACGGGTTTAGACCATTGTATTTTTACGCATAGCCCGATGATGAGTCTCTTACGGAGACACCCCCTGAAAATTGAGAAAATTACAAGATGAGTGGTAGGAAAGAAAGAAACTCCAGAGAATATAACCAAAAGTCAGTCGGATATCACCTATGTCCGATCTACCTTCTCTTAAGCCAAAACATCTGACCGGACTCACCTTGAAAACCCTAAAGTAGGCCGGACAAATTATAATTGTCATTGAATGTTCAGATTGTCATTTAGAAAATTTGATTGTGGCCGGTCGGACATGAAATTCAAATTTCACATCCGGCCGGACATTTATTAGAGTGGTCAACACACGTGTAAATTACCAAGAGCTGAAGTCACAAACTGATCAATGGTTGGCCGAACTTACATTTTAAATTATATGTCTGGTCGGACATTGATCGAAAGTTACAGTCTACAGTAACGTCAGAGAGAGAGGAGGCCAATGAGGTATTATATTCCCATTCCATTCTCAGATCCTCCACTCACATTATAAAAAGAGAGATTTCCCCTCTCAAAATTAAACTAGAATCCATAATAAAGAAGCCCTGAAATTCTGATACTTGAGAGAGAGAGAGAGACAAAACATCTTCTGATTCCTGGAGTTTCTCCATTTTCGGTACAAATCCAGCAGCAACCCAACACTAAGGAGGATTTTCTTGAGCCAAACAACATAGATGTACGACATGATGGCACATTTTTTTATCACTATCAATTTTTAGCTTCTGCCTGGAATACAGTATCTCTGGCCGGACATGCACCCACTTATATGCACATGATATTCTATTGTTTTCACGCACCAATATCTTTCTATTACTGCTTTATTACATTAGCTGTCCATTTTTATGCCTGTTTTTGCTATCTTTTTTTTAATTGCACGTTAGTTAGCTTGTTGTGGATTGGTTATTTTATGTATAATTCTGTTGGTATATTCTGACCTGTGAATGATATCCGGTCTGATCTATCCTAGATCCAGCCGGATAATCCTGAGATACACATATTCAGTTGTAGGATCCCCGTGCTATATAGGATGGAAACTCAAACGTAAGTTCCTTAGTCTATTTCGAATGGACGGTAATATGGTCTGCACTCGGGATACAACTCCCCCGTACTAACATGGGGATGACCGTTGTATTTTTTTTTATGCTTGTTGCTTCAATTTTTATTATCGAATCTATTATTGTATATTTTGTGTTTTTGATTTACGCAGAATGTCCGGCTGCACTCCCAGACAGGTCTGGCTGAATGTTAATGTTATGATCTATATCTTGTCTGCTATATGTAATGTCCGGCTACTCTGATATGTTCCTTTATTGTTTTACTAATACTCTAATAATTTATGGACAACTACTAGTTTTATTTACATTTTTGTTATTAGTGTTTGTACACTTGCATGTTGTTCACTATTTTTTGAATAATTTCGCATATTTTGAACTGCTCCTCTACTGTCTATATTTCAATTATTTACTTTCGCCTCATGTAACCTTGTGGTTACTGTTGCATCTGTTCTTATATTTTCATTTTTCTGGATCACACAGTACATTCTGCTGGACATTTACATATAAGTATAACATCCGACCGACCATGACCATGTCCAGCCCGGCTTCTCCGAGGTCCGGCCCACCAGATGTATGCTTTAGCTTGTTTAATTACTATACTATTATTATTGTAATAATTTCTACATTTGAACCTTATTTATTTATTGGTCTTTTTTGTATATGTGCAATTGTGTGGTATATAAGTTGTGTTGCATGTAATTGTATTATAAGATGTAAATAAATCACAAACAAAATACTCGTTTTGTTTGCTTTCTATGGACTATTTAAATCCTTTTGTCTATGACACTTTTACACTAAGCCTGAATGCACATAAGTAATCAGAAAAATATAAGACAAGTCATAATATGCGATTTCAATCAAAATAATTTAATAAATGAATAATGCTTCTTTTATTTAAAGAAAAAAATTATGTTTCAATATCACATGAAACTATAGGGCATATATCCCAAAAATCCAAAGAACCAAAGCCATGTGAATTACTCTTCCATTATTGACATTGAACTTTGATCAGTAGAAGCCATTGGAGCACTAAAAATTGGGAAAACATGTGTAACGACCGATAGTCTATACTACTATTGCAGTGTAATACTGTAGTATTACGGGACAAAGATAACATAATATAAATCAAGTTGGACAAGTGGAGCAAAATGAGTGATATAATACAATGGATAAAAGGAGATGGGTTTCTAGTCAGTCTAAGTCTGTGAGTTGTAAGGATTCCATATATCATGTGATCTAAGATAATATCCCAAGTTTAAAGAGGATTTGAGGACGAATCCTATTTAAGAAGGGGGGAATTTGTAACAACTGATAGTCTATACTACTGTTGCAGTGTAGTACTATAGTATTAGGGATGAAGATAACATAATATAAATCATGTTGGGACATAAAAATTTCCCGAATTTCGATACGAAACTGTAGAAATGTATATTCCGGACAGCCCATAGTATTTAGGCCGTAATTTCCTCATACGAATTCTGATATTTATGCATTTTATATCGACGAAAAGCTGAGATCGAGATCTATAACTTCCGCGTTGAACATTTATCGGACCATAAATAGGTCAAAATATAAGTCAAAATTGGGGTGAATAGTATTTTCGGGTCCAATTGGAAGAATCTCAAAATTTTCACACACTTCCACATTTTTCTCCATTTATCCAAATATCCAAAAGGCCCTAGTATATAAATGAGACACTATTCACCAAATACCAAAAATTGGAAGAAGAAAGAAAGAAGGAAGAAAACGTAGAAGAGGAAAAAAAAATAGAGAAAAGAATGAGAGAAATAAGAGGAAGAAGAAAGGAATAAGAAGAAATAAGAAGGAAAGAAGGAAAATGAAACAAGTTTAGCTTGGCATCCTTGCGGGATGAAGAAATTCAAGAGGAAGAAGGTAATAAACTTGACCAAAATTTTAAATTATTGGATTTTTGGAAGTTTGGTGATAAAATAGAGATATTAGTATGGTAAGGGTTGATTATTAGTGATTGATAAGAAAGAAATGGTTGTTGGAGTTAAAACCAAATTTTTTTAAAGTCTTAAATGAGTAGTTGATTTATAGATATGTGGTTGAATCATTATTTTAGGGTGATAATTTGATATAGATTGGTAAATTTGAAGTTCAATAAATTGTGTTGTGCAATGAGTTTGTGTTGGAAGTGATTTTGGAAAATTTTGGGTGATGGATGAGCATGGAGGAGCAAAGTAGAATCCTGGAAATCTACTTCGTGTTGCGATGCGCAAGAGAAAAATGGGTGCATGCTTCTGGACGTCGCGCAAGGAGTTGCGCGTGACGCGTGGCACAACTTATTCCCAAAACAGTTCAAATCATCCCAGATCCACCTTAAGGTGTTAGATACCACCCTTAGGGTCTCGTATAAGTTCACATGCATACATTGCATCTTATTCCAAGCATGATAAACTAAGTAACGATATCACAGACTTGAATTGAGAAAGTTTAGCCTAGTTCCGAAATTCATCTCATGGTTTGTAATCTAACCAAGTTATAATTTATAGACCATTGAAGGAATCACATTATCCTTCGACGAAGCAATATAGCACTGGCCAAATTCCAAACAGTGAGTGGACCTCTTTTCTCAGAATTGATTTTATTTAACAGTTTTGAATTCAGACATACTTTTTAAAAGCATATAGGGCGTTAGACCGAATTTTATTACATATGTTTTTTTTTATATATATACAGTGATGATTCAGAATGATTGTTTTACAGCATGAGTTTTGAGTTATAAATATTTTCAAACATGAGGTTTATGTTTTCGAGGCATGGGGCAAAAACCCACCTCAGTATGTAACTTACTACAGATTAGAATTGACGGACAAAGAACATGTGCACATGTAGAGGACTGGGGGCACAGCGATACGTAACGCCTCCAGATCCTAGTTTCAGGACTAGGGATGACAGATGCCCATAAATCCTAGTTTCAGAGCTTGGAGGGTAGCATAGATCCGCACCCCCAGTTCTAGTTCAGTGACTTGGGGGATGGCGATACGTAAAGCCCCACGATCACCAGTTTCAGGGACAGTAGTGGCATGTTTTGGGGGACGGCGATACGTAACGCCCCAAAGTCATGGATTTGCACTGTTGGCTCTAGTTAGACGTATGGAGGGATGTCGATACGTAACGCTCCAAAGTCATGGATTTGTACTGTTGCCTGTAGTTAGACGTATAGAGGGATGTCGATACGTAACGCCCCTATACGTCAAGTTTTTCAGAGATAGAGACCAGTTTTTAGTTACCAGATTTTCAGAAATCAGTTTTCAGAAATCAGATTTTAGACACAGTTTTCAGAAAACCAGACTTTCAAAAAAAGATTTCAGAAAGATAAGTTTTTTTTGAAAGAAGCTCAGAGATTTCAGACAGAAAAAGAGTTTTTGGTATAAAACTGTTTCTTGAACTTTGGTTTTAGAATCAAATGTTTTTATAATAGTATTTAATTTTTCATCCACTCACTTAGATCGAACAGCGATCTAACCCCCCCACTCCCAGTTTTCTGTTCTTGCAGATATTCTCGGAGGACGAACTCATGAGGGCAGATACTGATGCAGTCACTAGGATTTGGAGTCCACCAAATCAAGTCAGAGAGAGTGTGAGTCCAGTCAGTTCAAGTAAAAGATATGTATTAGTTATTGTTTATGATAGTCGTTTTAAAAGTAAATGTAATTGAGTACACAGTCATTAATATTGAGTTCATGAGTTATGTTATAAAGCTTGGACTTTGGTCCTACTCTTAAGATATTTAAATAAGAGAAAAGAGAGTATTAGTATATATTTATGATGTGAGAGTCAGAGGCTCAGGGGATAGTACGACCTATTCCCTACCGGTAGCATCTCCCGGATTTGGGGATGTTACAACATGAGCACAAACTGAAGATAATGAGCAAGAATATGTAAAAAATAATTCTACCAATAGTTCGATTAATTGAAATTCGAAGTTCAATGAACCGAATTCATAAAAAATCAAAGAAGAAATTTTCAAGCTCACCACCAAAGAAAGATGTTGCTCTCAAGGTAAGTAATATTATGCCAAATGCTCCTCATGTGAAACCTTATTTGAATAACATGTCTTCTGAAATTTTGAAATGTTTAAGGATGTGAATGTCAATATTCCTCTACTTGATACAATTAAACAAATTCCCATGTATGTTAAATTCTTGAAATATCTTTGCATCTTTAAGAGGAAATTGAAGGTAACTACGAAAGCATTTGTAACTGAACAAATGAGTTCAATCATACAAAATGGCACGCCCCTAAATATAAGTATCCCAGATCACCTATCATAACA